>JAFBJR010000056.1:550317-578272 GCA_016785285.1 Brachirus orientalis | reverse complement strand
ATGGTCAGCACTGACACATGGTCATACATGGTCAGCACTGATACATGGCCATACATGGTCATCGCTGACACATGGTCAGCACTGACACATAGTCAGCACTGACACATGGTCATACATGGTCAGCACTGACACATGGTCATACATGGTCAGCACTGACACATGGTTAGTTTTTGCCCAAGGATACATCACCAAGTAGACCAGCAGAGCCAGGAATCTAACCCATAAGCTTCTGGTTGAAAGTCACTTTTTTGCACATGTTTGCTTTGGTTTTTGGTTTACTGTGTTTAAGGAGGGAGTTTTGACAAACAGGACCATAGTGTCAGGAGATGAGTTTTTGCAATAGTGGAAAGTTGTGTATCTATGGTAGTGTGTGTGGGTGTGTGTGATCAAAATGAGGGGCTCACCGAGGCCCTGCTGCCGACCAAGCAGGATGTCAGCTCCCACCAGGCAGCCAATGCCCAGCAGACAAAGTCCTACCCCGAGAAAGTGGGCAGCCTTGTACCTGACCAAGAGGAAGAACCAGGACAGCAGCAAGACCACGGGGACGGCGAAGCAGTCTAAGAGCTGACAGGATGTACACATAGAGCAGACACAGATACACATGATGAATGTTTGTATCTATCACAGGAAGACTACAAACTCACAAGTACAGTTGTGCTCATAGGTTTACGCACGCTTGCAGAATTTGTGATTTTTTTGGCCATTTGTAAGAGAAGATGAATGATAATACACAAACGATTTCATTCATGATTAGTGGTTGGGTGAAACAGTGTTTTCTCTTTTTAAATCATAATGACAACTGACACTACCCAAATGACACTGATCAAGAGGTTTCTTAACCTAGTTCTTAATACTGTGTATTGGCCCCTTTAACATCAATGACAGCTTGAAGTCTTTTGTGGTAGTTGTGGATGAGGCACTTTATTTTTTCAGATGGTAAAGCTGCCCATTCTTCTTGACAAAAAGCCTCCAGTTCCTGTAAAATCTTGGTCTGTCTTGCATGAACTGCACCTTTAAGATCTCCTCAAAGTGGCTCAGTGATACTGAGGTCAGGAGACTGAGATGGTCACTCCAGAACCTTCACCTTTTTCTGCTGTAGCCAATGACAGGTCAACTTGGCCTTGTGTTTTGGATCATTGTGATGGTGGAACATCCAAGCTTGGAAATGTTTTTGCAAATTTTCCTCCTTTAACATGCTGCGTTCATCTTGCCATCAAGTTGGACCAAGTTCCCTGTGCCTTTGTAGCTCACACATCCCCGAAACATCAGTGATCCACCTCAGTGTTTCACAGTAGGAATGGTGGACTTTTCATCAGTGACTCCTCTCCAAATGTAATGTTTATGGTTGTGGCCATAAGGTTTCATTTTGGTCTCCACACGCCAAATTCATTTCTACTTTTTTTGGTGTATTGTAAGCAGGCTGCTTTGTGGCATTTGTGAAGCAATGGCTTTCTTCTGATGACGTGACCATGCAGCCTATTTTTCTTTAGGTGCCTCTTTATTGTGCATCTTGAAACAGCAACACCACTTTTTTTCAGTGAACACTGCTTCCCCTTTCTCTTCCTGTCCTGTCCTGAAGCGTCTCTCCGCACGTTCAGTTGGGCAACACGGTGGTCCATTAACTCTGGACACTTTCTTCCTTTCATGATCAAGATGAGATCAAGATGATCAAGATGATGACATCAAAATAAAATACAAAATGAAGAACAATGTCTGTGTCTCTCACACCACCCACTGTTCCTGTTCAAAAGATCGGAGCAGTCCACCAGTCTTTGCCAGATTAATTGTTCTTTGTACTGCCAACACTTGGCCTTCATGCGTGTCTGTATTGCTCTTTTTGCACTGCCATAGATTCTTATTTTTTGCCTTTTTTCCCCTAGGATCACCAGCCCTTTTGTTCCTGTCTGCTCAGGCCAGCCTGTCTCCCACCTTTGGTTTTCAGATGCTGCCTCTTTTGTTTTTTTATTCAGCCTAGATGTCAATTGCTAGTTGTTTTTAGGACTGACTCTTTGTGTTTGCACTTTTGTTATTAAAAACTCTTTGATTTAGTTTTTTGACGGTGTCTGTGTGTTTGCATTATGGTATTTGTGAAGGTATTTGTGGGTGTTTCAACAGAATCCATTATTTTCCACTTAATTAGACATTAGGCATTCTCAATTCCTTGGAAATATTTTTATATCCTTTTCCTGTTTAAAGTTCAGCCATCTCATCCTGCAGATCTTTTGATAATTCTTTTGCTTTCCACATCACTTAGAATCCAGCAGCATCAGTGCAGCACTGGATGAAACATGCAGGGGTCTGCCAGGAGCCCAGGAGCCCTTTTTATACACTCAACCTGATTAAAAGCAAACAGAGCACAGATGAGGATGGTTACCTTCAGAAGTCAGTTAAACCTGTGTGTTAACTGTTGTCAGGCCAAAACCTCCAGGTAAATGTATGTAAACCTGGAGGGTTTTTATCTGGGTCGTTTGTGTAGTTTTTGTTGTTATGATTTTAAAAAAGAACAAACAGAAGTGTTTGATAAACGGCTTCACCCAACCACTAACCATCAAGAAAGGTTTTTATTTTATTATTTATGTTCTGTGAAAAATGGTGAAAAAAATCATACATTTTGCCAGAGTATGCAGACTTATAAGTACATTTCCATATAACCACCAGCTATGTGGCTAAGCTAAGCTGTAATTTGTCAAATTTGCTGCCTGTGAAGGCCAAAGCATATGATTGATTTCATTTTAATTTTTCATTTCGATACATGAGCTCACTGACATACTGACTACTTCATCGGGACAGAAATGTTTTAGTAAAGGATGGAAGTAATCAACTAGTCAGAGGTATGGGCATACAGTGGTGATGTGCAAAGTGTGGGAAAGACCACAATATCTAAAACTGTGAAGCTGCTGTAACTGTGGTTGCAGTCATATGGCTTCTTCTCCTTCAGAGTACTGTCTTCGTCAAGGCAAAGCAAGTTCAAAAGGTAAGAGATCAGTACAAGAGCTCATATGCAGAGGCTCTGAGATCTGATTTAATTAACTTTGTGTCATAAATGGGTGTGAGCACCACTATGAAATCAAGTCAGGATGCAGGTCCTTCTGTCAAGGGGATGAGGTGGGGGAAGATTGGAAGAAGAAGAAGAAGAAGAAGAAGAAGAAGAAGAAGAAGGACTAATTTGTGTTAAGGAACTTTGAACTTTTAGAGATGTCCCACTACTTTGGTATGTTTTACAAAAAAGAAAAAAGTCCAAAAAAAGAAGGGGGCAAAGAATGAGAATGGGAAAAAAACAAAAATAAAAGGAGGGGAAATAGTAGTAAGGAAAAGAAATAAAAAAATAAAATACCTGACTATACTATTATAATAATACTAACAAACTCTAAAAATAACAGGCATTATCAAAGGACTTTCTCTCTATCTCCTAATTACATATCTGTCCAACAGTTAGATTAAGGTGATCAGGTTTCTGAAATAAAAGCAGGAACATTTTTTACTTCTGTGGTCATTATAATAAAAAAGAGAGGCTTTTGTTTCATGTAAACTGACAATAGAAACGACTGCAAATTTAACTATGGTGAAGGTTGACTTTTTAAAACTGGTAACATCTAAGTCCATGGTTCTCAAACTGTGGTATGTGTACCACCAGTGGTACAAGCACTTCCTCTGGTGGTATTTGGCGGACAATCAGAAATACTGTTCTACTGTATATAAACCAGGGTATGTGATCAGAGTGGAGCTGAGCAATTTACACCAGAGTGTAGAAAATGAAATAAATAACCAAATAATAATATCTTATCTTTGCTCCATCTCAATCTAATTTCACTATACCAGTGTCTGAAGTATATGTGAGGAAGAGAAGGCTGATGAGAGAGCAGATTATTTTATTGGGATTAAATCTGCCTCCTGTGAAAAGTCCATAATTGACTTTGCTCGGCCTTTAAAGCACTGTATTTTAACGTTGGTGATCATGGTGTTACTTTGAGAGCTCAACGTTTTCTCAGGTGGTACTTGGTATCAAAAGTTTAGGAACCACTGGTCTAAGTTATTCAAACTGTGAAAATCCAACTTTCACTGATCTCATACATGACAAGAATTCAGCAATTACTTGGGTTCAAAATAATTTGTGGTGATGTGGATTCATTTGAAATCTGTTCAAAACATGAAGAGAAAGTCATTTAGAGGAAGAATGATCTGAAATGTTTATAGTGAGCAGCCCCCTCTGCTTGTGACTAGTGGGTTGAGGTTTCCAAGTGTGACACATTACCAACCTGCACACTGGAGAGTGTGGTGTACTGGTAAGCCTTAAGGACCAGATAGTTGGCCTCGATGTCTATCAAACCCAGAATCATGTATTTCCACCAGCGCTGCTTCAGAATTGCCAGTAAGTTCTCTTCCCCTAATGTGACACACATGAGAGACAAAGTAAATCATGTTTTATACACACACACCATCTTCACTGCCTTGTCTCAATGCAACATTCTCATTAATCGTTTTATGGTGTAAAGTCTTTCACTGCTTCCACCTTTGGGCCAGACATCATCTGCATCTGAGCCCTTTTCATCCACAGCTGCCACACGAGGGACTGTGAACCACCGCAGAGCGGTGAAACTGTGCCAGAGGAAGACCATAGCAGCAGTATGAAAGGCCCAGTCATGTGCCGGCTGCTTTCACTACCGCAAAAGTTAGCAAACAGCTTTAACCCTCACACCAGCAGACTGCTGAACACAGAAAGACTCTTTGGTGAAGCTGTTGAAAGCCTGGACTTAGACACCACAGATATTGGGCTTTCCATCGAATTCATATGGCATTTAAAGTAATATTGTTGTTCTGTTCCATGTATGAATAAATCATCTCCACTCTGTTAGCGGTGTAATTTCCTGCCATGTTGTTTTGTTCCTCCTTTGCATGTGTTAACTAATTAATATGTAATGAGAAGAAGATGATGGTATAAGTCAGAAGGTATAAGTCCAAATATAGTGGGGCTGTGCTAGGGCTCCAGGGCAAGAATTCAATAACAATATGCATTGCACAATAATTTTCTTCTTTAGCAACATACAGTGGTACTGTATGTTTATACTGTATATAGTGCAAAAACTCTGAGATATAACCCATAATTACTTTAATGAATTGCATCATATTTGTGATTTGTTTAATATGAGACTGTGCTTGTTACATAATAAGAGCTCATAAGAACCAGCACTATGTGTAATACACAAAATTAAAATTAGTATTTTGAGCAAAACAGCCCAGATCTCACCTAATAAAATCTATGCTATGATGTCTCATCATGTTCGCTGCTGTATTGCTCTTTTATTAGTCTTTTCCAACAGTTGTTTTATCAATTGCTCATTGCTCTGAACCAAAGTCTGTAAAGTAAATCAGTGATTTTACAAGCCCAATGCCAAAAAAGTTGGGACGCTGTGTAAAATGTAAATAAAAACAGAATGCAATGATTTGCAAATCTCATGAGAACATAAACAGCATATCAAATGTTGAACCTGAGACATTTTACCATTTTAAGAAAAATATTAACTCATTTTAAATTTGATGGCAGCAACACAAATCAAAGCATTTGACAAATAATTAGGTTAACTGCCAGGAGGAGCATTTATAAGAGGCCGAACCTCTTAAATGTATCAAACTGTGTCTCAAAATTGTAGAACGATTTCAGAAAAATGTGCCTCAACATACAATTGTGATAAAATGATTCCATTCCATTTATTTACACAACTTTTTTGGAACTGGGGGTGTAAATCAAGGTAAAACAGGAGTGGTTGATCCATTGCTTCCTCCATCAGTAAATGTCAATGATCAAATGTGTTATTTTGTGACTTTAAGATCCTTCATTGGGCAGACGATGGTCTGGGACTAAAATATTGCAACAATAAAATCATGCCTGCAAGTTTAGACTGTGTGCTAGAGTCTCTTTGCAACGCAATTATCCATGTTTTTCCTTTCCTCTTTAGGCTCCTGTCTCTAGAAGTGGATGTGCAATGTTTTTACAGCATCTCCCAAGACCCAATGAGCAAAAAATTGTGACTTTTCTCTATGGACTTTGGTGTGGGAGAGTGAGTGGTTAAAATACATCAGTTTCTAGTCAGAAAACACTGAGAAAAAGCAAGACATTTTTCTGAAATATTATTATATATAATAGAATTAATCAAATATAATAAAGAAGGTGCTGATTTCTTTTGTTAAATGGCTCAAATCTGTTCTCTCTTGTGTCCCTGCTGGAAGCCATTTTCTTGGTGAGAGTGAACCTCCACATCTCAGACTGGTTCTTAGAGCAGTAGGTGCACACAACAGAGTCACCACTGACTCTAGCTGTGTCTCATTCCAGGGGCTGGATCCTCCTGAGTGTGCAGCCGACAGAGGAGACGGAAGCCGTTTTTTAAATATTTCATGAAATACTGGAGTAAATGTAGATGACACCGGTGTGTGATGTAAATGTGACCAACCTGGAATATGATTTACAAATAGAACTTATCTCCTCACAGATTTATGATTTGAACAAAAGATAGAATAAAACATAACAACAACATCATATATGTAAGTCAACTAACCAATGCAGTCAACTCTATAATTATTTATTATTCATGGCAGATAATTTGGACATGAAATATTAGAACTAACACAGGTTAGACCAGGTCAAATAAACCTGGTTAAGATTCTTAACTCTTTTCTTTAATCCACAATTAATAATATTTAAATAATATCAGGAATGTGTTGAAATTACTTAGTAAGTATTAAATGCAATAGACCTAATTATACCAAAATTAAATTTTATTTTGTACTGTTATTTTTATGGAGTTCATTTTATTTCTTCTCCTTCTTGGGACAGCCTACAGCCAGTGCTTATGTGTCAGTTCCTCATACAAGTAGACTTCAAAAAACCTGAGCTATCACTTTACAATGAAGTTTTATGCTACTACCTGAACTTACACTGGCTTAAACTGTATTTTGCAGTGTTGCCCATGCTTCCTTTCCACATACCTCACAATGTTTACACACAAACACACTTCTGTTTCTGTGAGTACCTTGCCTGACTGCCAGTGTAGTTGTGTAGACCAGAAATAGCAGGATGTAATTGAGAAAGCTCTGGAACACGGGAGTGTTAGCGTGGAAGTCATCAGCCAGATACTTGCTGGTCAGACTGATGGCACAGATTAACAAGGACAAGACTTGACCCAAGGCCAGGGTCACCAGCAGGTCCCTGCAGAGGACAAGAGACACCATCACTCACATTTCATTTTTATTTTACACCATGAGCATGACAGCGTCAGCCACACAAAGCTCATTACATGATGTCCCTGCCATTTCAGTGTAAATACAAACACACTATTCACTCTGAAACCCCACTTCAGTCCGCAATGACAGGTTTTGTTTTCTACTGGAGGGAAGTGGAAACGCGCTGTTATGTTCATGTCTGGCTTGAGTTGTCTTTATTTCCTGTTTCATTTTGTTTAGTGCTTGTGTTCCTGGGGAAGTGTTGTGTTCTTTTCTTTTCAGAAGGCTGGCTGGCAGGTGAGGCAGGAGGACTAATCACCACAGCTGTCCCTGATCTGCTCATCAACTCCTCCCTATTTAAACTGTGACTTCCTGCTTCCTGGCGTCAGCGCGTCTCTGTCAGTACACGGGTAACCTGCGTTGAATCCACCGCCACGCTCAGTCACTAACCTGTTTGCTGGTGTTTTCTGTTTGTTTTTTCTAACCACGTGTTTTCTCCCTTTTTCCCTAGTTCTGGAGTTTTCATTCCCTGAGTCCCGCCTTGCCAGCTGGCCAGCCTCAGCGCCTTTTGTTCTTCCCCCTTTTAGTTATAGCCCACGTTCCAGTGTCTGGCCCTCTCTTAGTTTGTACTCTTATAAATATAAACCTTAGTTAATTTTTATTCCTGCCTCTGCACACTGGTCCTTACATGCACCGACACCCCCTTAGACCCCAATCATTACACACAGTGAACACCACAGTGAACACCACACTGGGATGTCGTCTTTTTTAAAAATGATATGTTGAACTTGGACTGTGTTGAACAACCTCAACGAGCAGGTACAAAGCAACATGATGATTTGGCAACATTTTAGCCACAATCATAAGGCTGCCAAAATATATATCGATATATCTACAGTATATTGTGATATGAGACAAGATACGGTTTCTGTAAATTATAAATATAAATTATATATAGGCTAGTGATTAAAAATACATGGAATTGACAAAACAATAAAAATTCACTAATAATAGCAGATAGCAAATTGCCAATATTTATAGTCAATTTCATTGTGTCTAACACATATTTAACTTTAATACCTTGTTTATTTCTTTGGCTTTTTATCAGACATGAAAAGTAATAACTGCATTTCTAACATATATGGACCAAATGTTGATGACCCCTCCTTTCACAATTTTTTCTCCTCACTCTCCACTCACCTTGACAAAACACTCACAGTGGGAGGGGACTTCAACATGACACTCAACCCAGAACTTGATAGACTCAGTATAGCAGGAACAATACGGAACTGGCAATCAACAGAAACACTTAAACAGTAATGATTGATTATGGTCTTTGTGATCCTTGGTGCTCCTGTAATCCTGCTGTCAAAGAATACACCTTCTTCTCACCTGTTCACATCAACAGCTCATTTCTATCGGATGTCACAGACACTCAGATTCCCGAAAAAAACAGAAAAAAACCTAGAAAAAATGACCTCCTTCATAATTCACCCAGACCAGACAGGATTCATTAAGGGCAGGCACTCAACAAATAATGCACGCAGATTAGTGAATATAATAGATTACTGCACTATTAATAAACTTAAAGCAGCAGTGATCTCACTAGATGCAGAAAAAGCATTTGATAGAGTAAAGTGGAAATTTCTCCTTGCCACAATGTACAAATTTGGATTCAGAGAAAACTTCATTTCCTGGATCAAAATCTTATATGGTTCACCCAGTGCCTCAGTCAGGACGAATAGTCAAACTTCTCCAAGCTTCAGCCTCCAGAGGGGCACCAGACAAGGCTGTCCACTCTCTGCATCACTGTTTGCCATATTTATTGAACCACTTGCAGCTGCAATCCGAGCAAACAGAAACATTATAGGTATTAAAACAAAGCACATACATCACAAAATAAGCCTGTATGTTGATGATGTATTACTTTTCCTTCAAAACTCACAAAGCTCTCTTTCTGAAACTATTACACTTACTAAAAAAATCAGATTACTCAATAAACTGGAAAAAATAAAACTCTGACTTCAAATCATCATCAATCACTCCCCTTAAATCGGGTAACAATCAGGTAATGATACAAATATCATTGAATACTGTATGTTCCAAATGATTAAAAACCCAGATCTACAACTAATACAATACAAAATCCTACACAGAACACACTACACAGGACAAAGGATGTTCAGAATGGGGTTCTCACAATCAAACACCTGCTTACACTGCAGTGAAAACATAGCAGATAACTACATGCATGCTATATGGTGGTGCGCACCTGTAAATACATTCTGGGGTAAGGTATGTGATGCACCATACCACTGTCCCCCTCACTGTGCATACTGGGTGATTTAACTGTAATAAATATAGAAATGAAAAAATTAGCACAGGGAGTGTGTGGGGATGGAGGTGGTGGACCATGGGCTTGGATTGGGCTGCCATTGCGCTTGGGTGGCGGTTTGGGGTCTCTGCATACTGGGGCCCACTGGGTCCTGAGGGGTGGGGCTGGCTCCTGGCAGTGGGGGGGCTGTGCTCCTCATGGTCTGCTCCCTGGTAGGGTGGAGCGGGCAGGCGCGCACTAGAGTGCCCTGGCGGCATCCTGGGGTGGACTAGTGCGTCTCCTACCCCTGGGGATGATATTGTGGGGGTCATGCAAGGGGGCTGCCTTGTCTTGGGGGTCCTTGAGGGCTGGGGGGGCGGAGCGTGGGTTCGATCTGGCCTACCTCTGGGTTATGGATGGGGCAGGCTCTGGTAGTGCTCGTGGGTCGCCCTGGTGTGTCTCTGGCCTGGGTGGGCTTGCCCCTGTTCTGGCACCCCACATAGGTGAGGTGCCTATGTGGGGTCTGTCTGTCACCGGTCTCGTGGGTCGCCCTGGGGGGTGGGGGGCTGTGGCGGGCTCTGCGCTGTCTCCTTGGGGGGTGGACTGGGGGGGCTCTGCTTCAGCCGGCGGTGGGCTGGCCCTGACCCAGGGGCCCTTTTGGATCCTGGGTGTGGGGGACCCTGGTCCCTGGGCAGGGTGCGCTGCTGCCTTACGCCTCCGCCTGTGCTTCTGTGGGGTGGATGCGTGGCTATCTCTGGGGGTGGTGGCTGGGGGTCTCTACTGCCCTGGATGGCTGGCAGGCGCTCGGCACATCTGGATCCCTATTGGTCTACTGCCAAGAGCTGACGGACGGTGGCACAGTCTCCCACTCAGATTCCTAACCACATCTAATGACAACTCCTACACATATCCAGACACTTGCTCTCACACACACACACACACACACACACACACACTCAAAGTTGTTGTAGGCTCAGTTTCCTTCTCTTCATGTGGTTATTAACAATAAGTGTAGAAATTGTAGACACTCTGTCTCTCTGCCTGACTGTCTGTCTCTCTCTCTCATTTTCACTATCACTGCCACTCCCACTCTCCCGCCCTTCCCCTCACTCTGTCTTTCTCTCTCCCTCTTTCCTTTTCACTCCTCCTTCCTCCTTTCCTTCCCTCCCCCAGTCTATCCCCTCCCCATCCCCCTGTCCGGTCCGGCTACCCAACATCACACAGTCAGAAAATAAATGGAAAAGAATAAAGTCTATAATAAGTACAGGACGAGTATCACAGACTCTACCTGTGCAAAGCAAATCTGTTCAACAGCACAAGGCATGCAGTCAATGGTACTACATGTCCCAGGCAGCGGACAGGACAGGTTAAAAACAACAACCAAAGCAGTATTTTAAGCATATGTAATACAGGTAACAAGCAGAAGATAAACCACATGGACAAAAGTATTTGTATTGAATTCAGGCTTTGGGCTAGACTAGGTATATCTACAAAAGGGGGACAATTTTGTTCATATAATGTATTTTATTTGAGTGTATTTTTAGTGTATTGTCACTCTCTGTTGAGAAGCATAAATATATCAAAAAAATACTTCTCATGAGTTCACAGAAATAAAATGTGTGCAGCAATATATCCCCATATATCTTGTATATCTGGATGTAGCCTAATAATATTATTTATCAACCATATTGCCCAGCCTTATAGATAAAATGATTTATATCCTGATATATATTGATATCAAATTACAAAAAAGAATATAAATAAGCTTTTATTCACATATCGCCCAGCCCTACAAAATCATAACAAAAGAGAAAAAAAGTTACATCTTTATTATAAATGTAACCTGTGCCGCATGCTGTTTTCAACCAATCCCACAAGCTTCAGGTCGATTTACAGCAAATACAGGAAACATTGTGATATGTTAAATGTACTCTGAATTAATTGGAATAATTAGTCTCTGGCATCTATCTCAAACATATGTATCATTATATTAGGGTCATGGTCTGAAAGGTTTGGATCCCCTTCTGTACATTAGCCTATCCCAGACATATACTGACGTTTGCCTGCAGCAAGTCCCTTTATTACATTTACTGTGCATTTGTGGTAATTACTTTTGTTGCCTGAGCTATTTAAAAAATAAACTAGTTAAATGGTTTGTATTTATATGTATTTTTAGAGCTCTTACACTCTTGATGACTTTCCATCCACACGCATTCATTCGGTGCAGCCACCAGGAGCCATTGGGTTTATTGTTTTGCCCATGGACACATTGGCAAGTGGACTCAAACCCCTGATCTTCTCATTTGAAGACAACCTGCTCTAACACTCATCCACAGCTGAGCATGAGATGGAAGCTTTGCTTAAACATGAACTCCTCCAGACTCTGCAGATCAGCATTCTTCTTTCATGCTGTCTGTATCTACTGTATCTCTTCCTCCACATTAAACCCAAAGTGCTCAGGTACATAACTGGGGTCTGTGCCTGTGGACCCAACTGCAACGTCTTTCTAACTTCCCCCAAGACCAGTTTATGTCTGTGTTTCAGGCTGCTAGTCTGAGAAGCAGCAGGCTCGATCTGTCCGAGAACAAAGCTACCATACGGAACCAAAAAACAAAAGGCTCAGCTACTAAAATCCACACCTGCCTAACTCTGCTTAATATCTTAAAAATATGTTTACCGTTTTTTCTTGCTGTTAAGACTGACATATTTGACTGAAAACTGAAGTTTGTAAACCACTCACTCTCCCACACCAAAATCAGTGATTGTAGCTCACAGGGACACAGGAGCTGCTGGTCTCCTGCTGCCCTCATGTGGTAAGTTTTTAATACTGCGCTAAATCTGAACAAAGGATTTAGTTACAAACTTACTGATGGATCAACAACTCCTGTGTCCTGTGACATAAAGTCATATAAATATACTGCATATATATATTCTCATGGTGGCTTTATGTTTATAACACTTGAAAGATTTTATAAAAAGGGAAACAAATGGCAGCAAGAAAGTCAGTATTGGCTTCGATATGTTCAGAGGTGGCTCAGCAGCATACGACTCGTCTTTCAACCGGAAGGTTGTGGTTCAGTTCTAGGCTCTGCTATTCTACATACCGATCTTGCCCAAGGACACATTGTCAATTGTTCCTGACAGCTGTGCCAGGAGGTTTCACACACATTCACACCTAAAGTCAGATACAATGAATGACTCGGGTGAAACTAAATCAGACAATAACTAACGACCCTTTAACGACTCATCTAACCTTTTAGTTAACGACTCACACCCCCTTCCTGTCCAAACCACACCCCCATGGACCAAGAACCTGACAGAGTTTATAAGTCCCAGACTCTCCACCAGTCAAACAGAACTGAAGAAGCCTCTTGGATGAGAGGCGAAACGTCTTCAAGAAATTCAACTCAGTCCAGTTGCCTTTTTTTTGTTGCTACACTTTTGGAGACCATGACCTGGATGACTGAGAATCTTCACAGACGTACATAAAATGTCCTCACTCTGCAACAAGTACAAGAACACACACACACACACTTTCCTGCCATATGCTGTTCTTTGAGCTTAGTCTTCTCTTGCTCATCTGAGGCTGTTGGTGTGGCTGCGTGTGCGTGTGTGCGTGTGCGCGTGTTCTTGTATTTGTTACCTTTTTACCTTGTCAGGACCAGTCGTCCTCATGAGACTAAAACCTGGTCCGGATAAGACAGAACCTCACAACTGGTTAAGTTTAGGACTAAGACTTGAACAGTGGTTAGGTTAAGGTTAGGGTTCGTTAGTAACTGGTTATGGATTTGATTAGGAATAATGCATTGTTCAGTCTGTCCAAATGAATAGAAAAAATATGCAGTATCTCAAGCAGTGCGCGTGTGCGTGCGTGTGTTGAGATGTGTGAGTGAGCATTCCTGCATCTTCCGCCTGCTGCTGCTGCTGCTGCTGCTGCTGCTGCTGAACAATGGCTGCTGTTCTGTCCCTGTCTCACGCTCACTACACACAAACACACACAAACACACAACACAACACAACACACGCGACGTGGTACTCAAGCAAACGAAAGCTGCTGCAAATGACATCTGTTGCACAACATGCTTGGGTCCTTCCTGCAGCAGCAGCAGCGATGACAGCAGCAGCAGCGATGACAGCAGCAGCAGCGATGACAGCAGCAGTCTGAGCATGAATGTGAATCTGACGGCGCTGATGTTTCAGGTTGTGTATGAAACACAGTCTCCTTCCCTCTGCCTCTCCCTGTCTCTGTCCCTGTGTCGCTCTCCCCCCTGGCCGCAGTGATGAGCTGCTGCTTCTGCTGCTGCTGCTGCTGCTGCTGCTGCTCATCCTCCTCCTCCTCTTACCTGGTTAACACCTTCCTGACCCGCTGGTACAGGCTGGGCGCCGGTGTGCCCGAGCCCCTGGGAGCGCTCTCCACCGTGGAGACGACAGAGATCATCCTGTCACACGCGGAGCTCAGATCAGCGCATTCTGCTCTGAGGATGAGGAGCAGGAGGATGAGGAGGAGCAGGAGGAGGAGGATGACGGGGCGCAGGCTCAGCGCAGCCGCGGATGGAGGAGCAGCGGACGCTCTCGGTGACCGTGCAGCTGTGGAGGAACACTAACGATGCCGCTGCTCCTACCCTGGTGATTAGCAGTGACATTCACAACCTGCTCCTATGACTGATATGAAGTCACCACTAGATGGCGCCCTTCCGCCCAGACGTCCTCGTGGGATGAAGACGTAATCCCGACCTTTGAAAAGGACCAGTCCACATACTGTATTTACAAATGGATTAAATCTGAATTTTCATGTGGTTAATTATTAGCATTATTGTAATTCTTATAGTAGTAGTAGTAGTCGTCGTATGACTAGGACAATTAACAGTCCATTATGAAAGAAACAGTGACATCTTTAGGTGGGACTGCAGACTGTGAAGGTGGCCTTCACACAACAAAGAGGATGTGGTGTCAAACTGTCCAGCAACAGAGATACACTTACATTGGTTAACATTCACATGGGTCGATTGGCAGGAATCAAATGCACTGTTTAGAAGTAGATTTGTGTGTGTGTGTGTGTGTGTGTGTGTGTGTGTGTGTGTGTGTGTGTGTGTGTGTGAAAGAGCCTTTTATAAGTACATCAAATGTCCAATGTGTGTGTGAATGAGTGTCATCTAATGGTGAAGCTGTAAACTGTTTCCCCTCAAGGAACTATGGTGGCCTTTGCATAGCAGAAAGGATGAAATTCTTCTTTGTTTGCTTGGTATGTTTCTGCTTCAAAACATGAAATGCAAACTTGCCTTAGGGGTATTGTATCCATATTATACCAATAAACCCTCATAAACACACTAGACCTTTAAGCAAGGGCCTTGTTTTATCTGTCTATCTATGATCATGGCTTTAGACAACCAATGCTGCTCAGCAAAGAAAAAAGTAGTTTGCACTTTTAATTTCTCAGTTCTCTTTCACTCTGCATCAAACAAGTCATACAAAAGTGAGGTTATGCAGCTGCTGCAGTTTGACTGTTAAGAGTCTGACTAAAAACCCTGAGGTGTTTGTAAAGTAATGATCTGTTCAGGATGTGCAGTGCACATTTGCAGACACGTCTCTGTCATTCCATCTCTAATTTCTAACCCTCTCTTGTTTTGTTTTGTCTATTAAATAGTTCCATTTTAATTTGTGTTCATGCTCCAAACTACAAAGAAAGGTTACTTCAAAATTAAAAAAAGAAGAAGAATCATCTCGTCTCTTCTGTCATTTTTGATTCACCCAAGCTGTCTGAGGCTGACTTTGGAAACCACCCACTCCGAGCATAGTTCCATTAAGTGAAGTCTTTTCTCTGCAGCCTTTGGTTTCTCTGTCGTGGTGCCATACAAATACAACTGTATTGACCTGAATCCTCTACCATTACTATACAGTCCCAAACGTATTTATATATGTATTTATTGACAAAACAATATTTGTTTAAGTGACTTCAAAACTGCAGTGAGGGATTCCTATGTTTTTAACACAACTGAATAAAAGCTGCCAGCAGGTAAATCTGTGTCAAAGTCTATACCAGTGCTTTCCAAAGACAGGGTTGGGACATGGAAGATTTCTGGCCCCCAAACAAATTTGCTGAATTTTTACCAACCCTTTAGTCGATTTAGTTAGATTTACGTGTATATGTTTTAGTTCTTATCTGCTTTTACTTAATGCAAGTTTTCTGGATCACATGGTTGGTGTCGTGACTAATACTCTTGCCGTTGCAGCAAGAATACCCAGGTTCACGATCCAGATGGAACAAGGGTCTTTCTGCATGGCGTTTGCATGTTGTGAAACTCCAGGTTTACTGATCAGCCAATAGCACTCTTTATCCCAAATCACCACAAACATGTGCTCACTCACACACTCTGTCTGATCTTCTCTGATGTGTGTTACTCCTTGTTCCCTCTCAGACTTTTCATTTCCATGGGGCCCAAAATTACAAAGAATTCATTGTTTAACAAGAAAAAAGGCAAAGTTAGTGAGAGGTTATGGGAACAGCTGCATTCTCACCTTGCTTGATCATCTTGCTTTAGAACATTTTGTGTGCACATCTTAGGGTCTGCTGAAAAACGCTTGGTGTGCATTGACCTCAGGGATGACAGTTCCCAGCCAGACAACAGAATGCACAGTATACGCCATATACCAGTGGCTGAATCAGTTACACGACTAAATCTTCCCTGAACACACACCAAGAAAAATAACTTCCCAAACCAATGTCATAAAGTTGCAACAGGTAACAGTCAAATACCTACAAATGCTGCCACTGGGGTAAATCACTGAGGTAAATGTGAACAATAATTTCAAACATTGACGTCACAAAATAACAGTTTAAACTCTCTCCTGTGTGCTGCGATGTAAAGCCATTGATTTTTCTCTACGGACTTTGGAGTGGGAGGAAAATGGTTTACAAAGCAATACAAGCTTCAGTTTCCAGTTAGAAAATATTCTTAGTATATTGTGGACTTAGGCAGGTGTACATTTTATTATGTGAGCATTTTGTTTGTTGTTTTTTCCTGATGTCACTGCTGGCAGCCATGTTTTCAGTGACAAGGATCTTCTGTGTCTCAGGCTGGTTCTCAGTGCTTCAGGGACAGACTACATGCCAACACCTCATACAACACATCAAAATCTGTGAACTATAATTTCCCGCATTATTCCATATTCAACAGATTTTTTTTCCAGTTCTGACTACTCATGCTTGACCATTCACTTTTCCTAAATAATAGTGACCTGAAGAGGCTAAAGTCCTGACAGTCCTAACACCTGACAACTCAGTAAAAATGCTGGAGGGAGTTCAGATGGTTCTGTTGTGGAGGTGAGCTATCAGCACACACACACACACACACACACACACACACACACACACACACACACACACACACACAGACTGGCAGACAGTGCTTTTATTTATTTCAGAGCTTGATCAGTCTTACAGGAGCCTTCAACAAACCTCTGGATGTGTCTGAAGCAACACAACATATGAACACATGACTGCAAGCTGGAGGCCACAGGAACAAACACAGATCCACATTTATTTGCTATATTTACACATTAGTAACCACTATGTCCCTAATCTCAACTCCTGCAATGTTGCTAGTTGAACATCTCCCTAAAAATGCAGCTGTATTTCCCATGATGCCTCACAAGGACAGGGACAAAGCCTTTCATTTTCTTCTTTGTTGTCTGCAAAGTGAAGAACGCAAGCCATTTTTCTGGGTCTTCAGCAGTAAACAGCAGCTGGAGACTGAATGACAGTCTGTGAGAGGACAGAACAGGGTTTGTCGAACACTGGGTGTTTGCAGTGTGTTCCTCTCATGCCACTGTATCGCTCTGATGTCCCATTCTCTGTCAGAGAGCATTGTCTATAAGTCCTGTGAATTTCAGTTTGTTAGACGTCCAGAGCTGATGACAGGAAGTGAGCTGCTGGCTGTCCTGGCTTCCTTGTCTTTAGTCTGTTAGAGATCCAGGAGATGGGGGCAGGGGCAGTGAGGGACACAGCGAGGTGCTGTCCACAGTCTCCCCTGACTGTGACTTCTTTCTTAGAAAAACCTGAAGGAGGTCACTGGCCGAGCCTCTGCTGACAGGCACTGTACCGCTGCAGGACACCCAACAAGTCCTCATAGGACACGTTTCTGTGGGAGGGAAGGGAACTGAGGACAGAGCAGGACACACATGTCACACACAACCCACCATATCCACACACTAAAAGCTCAACAGTGACATCTACTGTTCATGAGTGCACCTTTATCCACAAATTCTGGATTTTTCACGACACTGAAACAGACAGTAACTCACATGAATTCAGTGAGTCTGATGTGCCAGGGGAGGAATCCCAGTGTGCTGTTCACTGGACCAAACTTCACCACCAACTCAGGGTCAGGAATATCCTTTGACTCTGGATGAAACAGACAGGAAGCATGTAATCAGCACAACACCTCACAGCAACCATCTACAATCTGCTTTTCAATAACAGAATGCCGATTTCATGCGAAGTGCTCTGTGGAACACAGACAACCGTGGAGGATAGTGTCATTAATACTGATGGCCATTTGAATTGTACGTTTAATTCGAGAGAACAAGCAGAGAACCATGTCAGGGACAGGATACAATCAAATTAACAAAGTTAACATCAACTACATAACATCAGGTCTGGTTGACTTTTTTTAAATTTATTTTTTCACACATTATACAAGATGAAATAAGAAAATTGAGTAAAAGTAATATGAGTGAAGGTGCAGTAAAAACATGTGGGTTTTACTTATATGTAAAACCCAGAAAAGTTGTAGTAAACGTTAGTATTATAAGACCATCAAAAACCATTCAATCATTAAGCAAAAGAAAACAAAGATAATTATATTTGCATCTCCTTGTGTAGGGGTTGCAACAGCAGATGATCTGCACACATGATTTGGCAGAGGTTTTCATGCTGGATGCCCTTCCTGATGCAACCCAATGGGTACTTTTAGAGTGTCCAATTAACAATGAGCAATGGGGATTGAGTACCTTGCTCAGAGGTGCCTAAGCCCCCTAAGCCCTTGCCCCCCTGGCAGGGACTTGAACCAGCAACCTTGAAGGCACAAAAGCCAAGTTCCCTTTCCATTGGGCCGTGGGCTGCCCAATAATACACAATTAAAGTAAATTAAATAGTATAAGCGAAAGAGAAATGCAAGCGTATTTATTTCATTATTCACCATTGTTTCCTGAAATAGTTATCAATATTCAATATTAGTTTCCTTTTGTACACAGATAATGTACGGTTTGATTCCACATAATTGCTCCACTGTATTTAATAAAATACTGACTTCCATATGTTTTATATAATGGAGGATGAAGATCAATGGCTTGTCTGGTTGAATAATTATGAACATGAATTAGAATTACAATTATTTCTAATGGAACCTTTTTGGCCGAATGGCTTATGATGACCAGCACACAGGATACACCAGGATGTAACATTCTCAAGACCATGTGGAAGAAATGTTAGGAGGAGGGATTTCAATTTGACTGAATCAATGCTGTCAGTGACATGTTGATGTTATTTCATATAACCAGCAGTGGACTGATGCTGATATCAAATCTTTTATTAGACCATTACTTAGGGATGTCCAATCTTTGTCTCCAGCTGCTGAGTTTCCAGATGCACCTGCAGTACAAATAGTGAGCAGGGCTTTCATGCAGCCAAGCCATAGACGAGGACAACGATAATGTGGGCAACTTTATTTATTTTAGATTATCTGCTTTTACTTAATGCAAGTTTAAATACTTAAATGGTTTACCGCGATACACACACACACACACACACACACACAAATATACACTAATGGGGACCAAAGCAGATGAACCTCTCTGTAACGAGATTACAACAGTGTTTGTACAAAATAAAAATATAAATGTTGCAGTTTCAAATCACCTGTTCGACAAACAAGTAACAAAACAAGTGATATTTTTACTATTTTAGTCTAAATTTATCAACACACAAACAACACTGCTTAAACTAAAAGAAAGCTGGTGAATCTCTCTCTCTCCTGTTCTTTCTGATCCTCTTACTCTCTAAAGTTCAGTCGGGAAAACTATTTATTTTTACAAATAGTTATTTTTTTAAAGTAATATGAGCTTATATTTTTCACAAAATGGTGAAATGTCTCAGTTAGGTTCTATTGGGAATAAAATATGGATTTATGAGATTTGCTAATCATTGCATTCTGTTTTTATTTACATTTTGCACAGTGACTATTTTGGAAACAGGGTTGTATATATACAGTCAGCTCCGTACAAACCGTTCACCTGATTTGGATGTAAATACCATCAAATTAAAGCTGAAAGTCTGCAGTTAAAGCACATGTTGTTTCAAATCCACTGTGGTGGTGTATAGAGCCAAAAAAATTAGAATTGTGTTGATGTCCCAATATTTATGGGCCTGACTGTATATACATATTGTACTATGCAGCTCTGTAATCTAGGCAAAGTATTTGATTTGGAGCCAGTACCAGCAGATAATCAATAGTAAAAATTCCTACTGTGGTACCTCTGAGCAGCATATCCAGCATGGTGACAGTGATGTCTTTGGAGCTCCTCTCTTTGCTCTCCACAGAGCGACAGAGCTGCTGCGCTGCCTGGACGATGCTCTGCTTCCCATCCTCTGGAGACAATACCTTCACTGTAGGCCTGCAGGACACCACTGGCACACATATACAAAAGACATAATTACCTTCAACCCACTGGAGTTATGGACCTTCACAGGGTCACAGACAGTGAAAACCTGCTGATTCTGCATCTGTTGACGATTAACTGACTCTCGATAATTAACTCACTCACTCATTTTCAACCGCTTTATCCACTGAGGGTCGCGGGGGGCGCTGGTGCCTATCTCCAGCTGACATAGGGCGAGAGGCAGGGTCACACCCTGGACAGGTCACCAGTCCATCACAGGGCCACACAGAGACAGACAGCCATTCACTCTCACATTCACACCTACGGGCAATTTAGAGTCTCCAATTAACTTAATCCCCAAATCTGCATGTTTTTGGACTGTGGGAGGAAGCCGGAGTACCCGGTGAGAACCCACGCACCACGGGGAGAACATGCAAACTCCATGCAGAAGGCCCCTCAACTCATTCAACTTAATGTTACACACAGGAAATCAACAACCCAAGAATAGGTTTGTGTTATTATTGTAATTTATGAGACTCATTTGAGTTCTATGATAAAGATCTATGATGACAGGCAGAAAGTGTTCTTTCTCCCCATGAGGGACAGAGGCGGGGTGATGCAGTACAGTATCACCTCAGAAGAGATTAGTGTGAGTGTTAGTGTGTGGGACTTCAATACCTGTTCATTAAATCTCTCCATTATGGTAGATCATACAGAGTGTTATGGGGCAGGATTCACTCAAACAGAATATAGCAGACTCTTTTTAGGCACCAAGCTGACCTGAAGCATGCAGGAATGATGTCTAGGATGTTCTCCACACACTCTGATTTGGGACTCACTCTGTTTGCAAGTCACAAACATGAAAGTGCATTTTACTGTGTTCTATTTACATCAAAAAAAAAAACAAAACAAAAAAAAAAAGGGCCAGCCTGTGTCATTCTTTGCAATACCAGTCAATGACAACATTGTACATGGTATTCTGCGCAAACAATTTCCAAGCTGGAAAATTACGTTCCTTACACAGGAACGCCCCTAACCTCAGAAATCCAGAGTTTGAGAGTGAGAGTGTATTTAAATCAACTTCCCCTTAGTTCTCAAGACACAAAAAATGATCCTAATGAATAACTGTCAGACAACTGTGGAGGTTAGTTTCATTTACAATCCGCCAGTGTCAGTTTCTGACTTTAGTACCCTGGAAAACTTGACTCACACCACATTGATGGGTGCAATGCTCTTGCAAAGATTTCTTCCCATTAAGCTTCCAGAAACATGAGAAGTTCAGTTCATCTTAAAGTAAACTGGATACTGAGTCTGTCAGTGTATATTTTTATAAATGTCAGTGTATGTTTTTATAAATATAAAATAATATTTAATTAAAAAAATGTATTGCACTATTTATTGCTGCTACATAAAATGTATGGTGCATATTGTATGTCTCTCTCACTTTCACCCACACACTTGCACAGTAGAGATGCACGTCCACCCCAGTTAAGTAAGAGAATAAAAGTCTTGTGTACACACTGACACAACTGTATTGTGACAGTCACTATTTATATTCACTTTAGCAATCAGTTCACTCAGACCAAGTCACATGAGTCATCAAGAAATGCGTTTACCTTCACTGCACATACCAGGTTAGTGTAAATCTATTTACAAAAGAACAGGTTAAGCTGACTTGACTAAAATAATGCCCCTGTGTTGGGTTGGTCCTGACATTTTTTTCCAGTTATTATTAACTTTCTGAGGTTAAGGTTTCAAGACAAAGATACATCATTCTACTTGATAATGTGTGCTTCATTCAGCCTCTCACTACTGCTATCAGCAGTCTTTTACCAAATACTGATGTACTTATTTTAAGAAGTTGATTAAAAAGCATGTTATGTGAGCAGCAAAGAAACAAATCTTCTAAAGGACAAATCCTTCCCCTGTCTAACAAACAAGATTTTTCCTTTGGATTAAATACGTCACTTTAACTGAACAACTGTAGACTATTACAAATCAGAATCTGGTTTATAGCCAAGTAAGCGCTGGTCAGTGGGTGCACATACAGAGGTCCTTACCATTGTGGTGTTTGTCAGGGCCATTGCTCAGGAACTCCACATTGTACTTAGATCGATCTCCACCAAGCAATTTCTGCTGCCTCCTTTCTATCTCCTCTAGCAGACGGGAGTTGTTCTTTTGAAAAATACCTGATGGAGAGAGAGATCAGTGTCAATATTACGTGTGTCATTTGATATATAACTGACACAAGTACAAAACCAAGTCTGTAGCAGTTACTTTAATTACTTGCATTCCCTTGTGACTGAAATAAAACCCAGCAAATGTGTTTGTTGTATAAATGTACCTCCAATAACTGGAATTAGAGCATCATAGAAAGGCTTGTGTTCTGTAATAAGGCTGTGTAAATGTAAAAAGGAAATATCAGTTATTCAACAGTCCCATATGATAGCATAGTTTAAGTATATAGAGTATCATGAGCATAGTAGTTAATCATAGTAAGTGTATGACTAAGATTTGTAATGGCAGTCTGAGAAACCCTTGTCCCCTCTAACTTCATAATTATTTACAATTATAGTAGCAGATTTTGTTGTCATTTTTTTTCATTCCCAAATAAGTATTCTTCGTTTATTGGTCACAAACAAAAATGTATACATTGCAAATCTATGACACATCAACAAAGAAGTAAATACATTATATATATATATATATATATATATATAAAGGTTTTTATATGTATTTACTTCTTTGTTATTTAATTACTGAACTTTAAAGGCTTTGGCAATGTAACAACCACTTGACATTGATGCCAATTGAAACAAAAATGTGGAACAAACTACCATGACCTCTAGATTCACATGACATTGCTGAAATAAGTCACAAGAGCCCGAGTGGGGAGGAGGAAGGGGAGGATCATTCTCCTACTTTTTTGAAATTATGGTCAGATACACTGAATGGAAATCAGATTAATTTTAATCAAAGACAAAGAGGTGACTTAAAATAATCTGTCGTTAATTGTTAGTGTAGAGGTATATTGATGGTATACCATAGAGTTATGGTGCTGATGATAAATGACATTTAAACTCCAAGAAAAACGAAAGAAAGACAGCCAACTGTGTCAGCTGCTGCCAGCTTTAGTATTCTGCTTTGATGTTATAAATAAAGTATTTTGAAATTTGCAGCAGTTGACAGTGCTGCTGAACAGCTGATTTGCTATACCATATCAGCTTCTCTTGCACTTGTGCTTGTAGGATTATGTTAAGAAAATACTGTGTTTAAAAATTGGCTGTCTGACAGCATGGTCAGCCTGTGATATGTTCATTGTATAGCCTACATTTTGTGTAGCCTATACATACTAATATAACTAAATAACTTCACATTGTGAAGGATAACTTGAGTTATGAGGCAATATGACCATTCTAACACACTGCTACGGACAGGTGAAATAAATAAAGACGTACAACAACCAGGAAGTGTTTACCGTGATTGTCATAAACGCTGACATAAGATATTCCCACAGCTATACACCACACCACCAGGTTGGCTATGTCCGAATAGTTTGGCTCTTCTTCCGCAACTAAAAGGCCGATGTGAACCGGTAGCTTCTCCAGAGACCTGCCGTCGGACAGACATCGAGAGCGGTGAGTGGAAGTGCCGCCTGCGGGTAGTGGGTTAGCGTTAGCACCCGTGTTGCGATTCAACTTCTTCTGGTGGTCCGGGAAGCTAGCAAAGGCTACCGGCAGCAGCAGCACTGCCGCCGCCCGCTCCCACAACCGGCCCTTCCAGCTCCGAAGCCGGACACGGAGCCAAGAAACAAGGGCTCTGTTAACGTGGACCAGAACCAACAAGAGCCGCCATAATACTCCGTACAACAGCGCCATTAGCGTGTAAATTTCTTCGGGGTAAAGTCTTCCAAGACAGCGGTCAAATGAGCATCATATGAGCTTTCAATCGCTAAGTTTGCTAAATGTGACTCAGAGGTGCCAACAGCTCACTCCGCCTGCCGCCATCTTCCCTTCGCCTTGGCAACCTCTAACCTGTGAACCCTAAGCGTCAGCGTGATACACGTAGCTTGCTGATTGGACAAGATGATAATGACGTATCCCGTTCCATGTTCGACTTCGGCTCATTTCGGATGGCTTCGGTTTAACTGGTTGACACATCGACTTTGGAACCTAAAAGACAAACATTTAGTCCTTGATATCCTGGATTGCTGCCATTTCATATTTCGTAATAGTAGACTTTTATACAGCCGTAAACTGATAAAACCGATCTGAACTGAAATCTTAACTGCCCCGTGTGTGCGTGGTTTCTCTGGCTTTCTCCCACAGTCCAAAAACATGCAGATTTGGAGATTAGGTAAATTGGACACTCTAAATTAATTTAGAGTCCAAATTGTCCGTAGGTGTGAATGTGAGAGTAGATGCTTGTTTGTCTCTTTGTGGCCCTGTGATGGACTAGCGACCTGTCCAGGGTTTACCCTGCCTCTCGCCCTGTGTCAGATGGGGTTAGGCACCAGCGCCCCCCATGTGGAGGATAAAGCAGTAGAAATGAGTGAGAGTGAGTGAAGTACCTTGAATGCACTATACAAGTCCAAATAATAATAATAATAATAACAATAATAATAATAATAAACCAATTTTTAACAAACATCGAACAATTTGTAAAAATGCAGTTAAAACTAAAACCTATAATTTGTTTATGTACTTCAACCTTGAACAGACAATATCTTGTGTGAATTTGCTGATTTAAATCTAAAACATAAACAAATTTAGAAACTGATATTTGCAACACACTTAAAAAGGTTGGAGCCAGTAAATTTGCAACTGGTTCATATCTCCTTTTGTTTTAACAACATTCCACACACCATTTATTGTATGTCTGGAGTTTGGACAGTTAGGTAATCTGAGTAATATTCCCAAACCTCTATAACTGAACTGTCAAACATACAGCATACAGATTACCCATGCCATGGGCACTGATGCTCCCTCCATATTGGAGGTGGTCTGGATGTTTTTCCTTCAATGGCATATGTAGACTTTGTGTGTAGAGCCCATGTAGTTCTGTCCATCATGGAAGCGATGATGGACAGAACTTCATTTACCTCCTAAGGGCCTGATCATCACATGCATTCAGCAGCAGTTTCTGCCCTTGGCCTTTACTCATTGAGCTTTCTCCTGATTCCCTCAGTCTATAGTACACCATTATGTACTGTAGATGGCGATAGACTTCTTGACAATGTTGCACTGAGAAACATTGTATTTGAACTTATTGTCAGTTTAGCACAAAATGGCTAGTCACAGTCCTTACCATCCTTACTTATAAACACTAAGCCTTTGGTGGATTTTTCTTTTAAAACCAATTTTCCTACCCTCACCTGTTACCAGTTAACCTGCTCTTTTGGTGCCCTCTAAAACTGCTTTACTTGATAAACTTTTCATTCATCTCTTCACAATCTATTTTTATATATAGTATAGTCACAAAATATAACGGTTTGTGAAAAAGTGAAAATCCTTTCTCTGTACTTTTATCTGTTAAAGTTCAAGTGAAAAACATTCATTTTGTTACAGTTTGAGAAAACATCCAATAAACTAATAATAATAATGATCTTTTTTTATTGTATAGGAAGGAAAAAAAGTTATATGTAATGATGTATATTGTTGTATTACATTCTGAAACTGTGATTTGCTTTAAAAGTGGACAGATACAGGATAATTATGCATAACAAGGTAATGATGACAATTTCAACTGATGGACACTAGATGTAAGTACTGTTCCTTAATTAGGTGCCGATCCTCAGAATCCAGTCTGTGACTGAGTGCATGCCACATCCTTTTGTCAAGTCTAGTCAGTTAATCTTGTGTCTTCCCCTTCTTCTGGGTTCGCCCTTTAGGAGTTGCCACCGTGGGTAATCTGTCTCCATCTTGTCTGTTACACCAGCTGTCCTCATGTCCAATATAATCACTATCACTCCACTCTGCATGTGACCAAACCATCTTAACCGTGACTCTCTTTATTTCAAAACCATTAAACTACAGCTGTTCCTCAAATATGTTAATTTCTAATCCTGTGCATCCTGGTCACTACCAATGAAAATCTAAGCATCTTCACCTCTGCCACCTCCAGCTGTGAGGGTTGTCATTGGATGGGTGGTGGAATCTGAGTGGGGGAATGCACCCATGCCCGGCCAGCCCCCCAGCAGCAGGCTGATGGGGGCCCAGACGCATAGAGCGCCCAGCAGCCACACGGGGCAGCGGGGACCCACGGCCACAGCCCCAGGGATGGACACCGGGCAAAGGCCCCCCTGCCCAGAGCCGGCCCCAGTGGCAGGAGGCAACAGGGCCATGGATACTGACCGGGCCACCCCACACCCGGGCAGAGCCCGGGGGGCACAAGATCCCAGCACCCACGCAGGCCCCCAGCCAGGGGCCTGCCCGCCACCAGCAGGAGCAGACCCCCCCCCAAGGGCGCCCACCCAGGGAGCGAGGCAGAGCCCACCCCGGCCACCCACACGGCCACCCCAAGGCCGGCCACGCCCTCCCCCCCCCCAGGGAAGAACAGGCGGAGGCCTACGGAGGACCCCCAACCAAGGGGCCCCAAAGGGGACAGGAGATGGGCAGATCCCCAGACCGGCCCATGGCCAGACCCCGAAGTAATGGGAAGGGCCAAGGGTCCAAAGGCCCACCACGTCCGACCCCGCGGTGTCCCCGCCCCCCAGCCGAGAAGTAGCCAGGCCCGTCTAGGCAGGGCCATCCATGGGACCCCGGGAACACCACCGCAGTGAAAGAGCAAGACCCCCCCCAGTCCACAGGGGAGGGAGGCCCCCGATGAGCGCGGCCCCCCAGACACCGGCGGGACCCGCGCCGTGGACAGCGCGGCATCCCCGCGGCGATAGCCCCTGGCCCCACCCATAACCCACAAGCGGCCCAGACCAGGTCCAAGCCCCGCCCCCCCCCCCACCGGCCCCCACAGGGGAGACGCACAGCCACCGAGGGGCCGCAGACACAGCCCCCCCCCACCCCAGGAGGCCACCAAGCAGCCCCACCACCCAGGACCCCCGACCCGCAGCACAGGCGCCCGACCAAGCAGGGCGCAAGCACCCACTCGCCCTAAGCAATATAATTTATTAATGGTGCCCAGGTTGAGTCAAAGTCGTCCAGTTGATTTTTAATGGAAGCGGACATTCTCTCCATAGAGATGTGGTCTAGTAGTAGATTTCTATATAAGTGTATGCTTAAGTTTTTTTTGTTTTTCCAATTCATAAGAATGGTTTTCTTGGCGATGCTTAGGCTAGTGATTAGCATGCGTGCTTTCCCTGTCTATATATTTATTTGAGTTAGGTCACCCAGTATGCATAGTGTGGGAGAGGTTGGTATGGTGCATCTAAGACATGCTGAGAGGTCCTCACATACCCTACACCAGAATGAATTTACAGGTGTACATGACCATAGCGCATGCATGTAATTATCTACTGTGTTGTCCTTGCAGTTTAAGCAGGTGTTTGTTTGTAATAACCCCATCTTGAACATCCTTTGTCCTGTGTAGTGTATTCTGTGTAGAGTTTTGTATTGTATAAGTTGTAGGTCTGAGATTTTAATTATTTTAAACATATTATTTAATATTTGGGTCCAGAAGGTTTCGTCTGGACTAATGGATAAGTCTGACTCCCATTTTGACGTTGTTAATAATGCGTATAACTTAGATAGCATTTTAGGAGATGTGAGGTTGAGGAATTGTTTTATCACTGGGGGTGGCTCTTGGTCCAATTTGCTA
>JAFBJR010000056.1:516622-550236 GCA_016785285.1 Brachirus orientalis | reverse complement strand
GATATCATATATGTCTACCAGTTTCTGGAATGGGATGAATTTGTTGTCTTGGAATATTTGTTCCAAGTGCCGTATTCCTTTTTCTTTCCATGATGTGAAGTTTAACATTACCTTATTCTGCAGGATGTCTGGATTATTCCAGATTGGGGTAAATTTACAGGGAATGTGTGAAGACCTAGTAATTTTAATAAATTCCCACCAGGCTGACAGGGAGGAATTTATGTTTATGCTTTTATAGCACTGGTGTCGTTTGATGAGTGTACTGATGAAGGGCAGGTCAGAGATTTGAATTTCTTGGCAGAATGTTTGTTCAATATCCAGCCATTGATTGTCTAGTAGTTCAGGTTTGATCCAATTGTGAACATACTTTAGTTTGTTTGCCAGGAAGTAATTATAAAAGTGCGGAAGTTCCAGACCACCACAGTTTTTTTGTTTGAAGATGAAGATCTGAGTGTGCGGGCAGGTGTGGCAATAGAAAGGAGGTCAGACAGCTGTGGAGGGGCGAGGTTGTGGATGGCCTTAAAGGTAAGAAGTAATATTTTGTATTGTATGCGATGTGTGATGGGAAGCCAATGGAGCTGCTGCAGGATGGGTGTGATGTGGTGAATAGAGGGGGTCCGAGTCATGATGCGTGCTGCTGAATTCTGGACCAGTTGTAATTTATGGAGGGTTTTTTGTGGGAGAGAATTGCAGTAATCCAGGCGGGGAGTGACAAGACTGTGAACCAGTATGGCAGCATTGTGAGGTGTGAGAGTTGGACGGAGACGGTTGATATTGTGCAGATGAAAATAAGCTGATCATGTGATATTGTTGATGTGGGAAGTAAAGGAAAGTGTGCTGTCGACGATGACACCCAGACTCTTGACCTGAGGGGAGGGAGGGATGGGAGAGTTGTCAGTGGTTATTGTGAAACTGTCTGTTTTGGTTAGAGTGGATTTTGTACCGATTATTAAAACTTCAGTTTTGTCACTGTTTAGTTTTAGAAAATTTGATGTAAACCAGGACTTGATTTCCAGGAGGCAGTGGGTAAGGGAGGAAGGCGGGAGGTAGGAGTTGGGTTTGGTGGAGATGTAGAGCTGGGTGTCATCTGCGTAGCAGTGAAAATGAATGTGGTTTTTACATGATGATAAATGATGAAAAGCAGAGGCCCCAGGACAGAGCCCTGGGGCACACCTATGGTGACTGGGAGGTGGTGGGATGTGAATGATTTCAGTTGAATGAACTGAGTGCGGCCAGAGAGATAAGATTTAAACCAGTTGAGGGGTGTTTGAGTAATGCCAATAGAAAGAAGTTAGTCCAGGAGGATGGTGTGTGAAATGGTGTCAAAGGCCGCACTCAGATCAAGCAGGATGAGGATAGACAGAAAACCAGAATCAGCAGCCAGGAGGAGATCATTTGTGATTTAACTAAAGCTGTTTCAGTATTGTGAAGTGGGCGGAAACCAGACTGGAATTGTTCATAGAGATTGTTACAGGATAGGTGGGTATGGAGCTGGGAGGCAAAAGTTTTTTCAAGAAGTTTACAGAGGAATGGGAGATTGGAAATAGGACAGAGGTTATGGAGGTTACTGGGATCTGCACCGGGTTTTTTCAGTATGGGAGTAACAGCAGCAGTTTTAAAAGAAGAAGGAACAATTCCAGTCTTAAGAGAAGAATGAATTATTTGAGTAATGAGAGGAGCCAGAGAGGAAACAGATGCTTTAACGAGATTGGTTGGAAGAGGGTCTAATTGACAGGTCGATGATTTGGATTTAGTAATGAGGTCGGAGATATCAAAACAGAAGGTAGGGTGAACGCTGAGAATAGCTGAAAGGGAGACACAGAGGGAGCTGAAGAAGACGGTTTGCGAGAGGAAGTGGGGATGAGTTGCTGATGAATATTTTCAATTTTGGTGGCAAAGAATGAAATAAGTGTGTTGCAGAAAGTGGTGGAATACATGTATGGAGGAAGAGAATCAGGAGGTTATGTGACATGTCGAAGAAGAGAGAACAAAGCCTTTGGGTGGCCTTCATGGGAGTTGATTAAGCTGGAGTGACAGGTCTTATTTTAAGTGGAGCCAGGTTATTTAAAAGGTCATAAAGGCTGTTATTGTAGTGAATAACCAGATCATCACGGGTGGAGAGGCAGTCAGGATATGGAAAACAGTTGATATGGGAAGAGAGAGTAAGTTAATATCCTTAATATTTCAATAGGAGATGACACGTGGGATGATAGTTTTTGACACTGTCAGGTTAGCATTAAATGACAACAGCATATGATTGGAGAAGGGGAAAACGTCTGCCGTGCAGTCAACAGGAGGGCGTGGTTGGGATTGTCCATATGGATATTAAAATCCCCCAGGATTAATGTATTCGGAGAGAGAGTGGTGAGGTGAGTCAGAAATGCATCAAAGTCATTTATGTAAATCTTATTTGGCTTAGGTGGACGGTACACAGTAGCAACAATAGTGAGTATAGGTCCAGACAGCTGTGAGACAATAGCCTCAAACGACTGGAAAATTGGAGAGGACACCGGGGAGACTTTCCACTTCTTGCGGTAAAACATTGTGAGACCTCCTCCCCGGCCAGAGTCACGTGGTTGGCATTTGTAAACAAACCCGGGAGGAGTAGAATTGTTGAGTGGAATAAAGTCATTAGGCTGCTGCCAAGTTTCTGTAATGGGATGAACACAAAAAGTCAAACTTACGGTCAATGAGGAGGTCCTGGACGAGATGACCCTTGCTCGTAAGTGAGCGGATGTTTAGCAGGCCGAAGTTGACAGAGGTGTTGCCGTGTTTGACAGGAGCGTTAGCCGACCTAGCAAGGCTGGCTAATACACTGTGGTCAACAGCACGACTAGTGCTTCGTGGAAGGCGTCTAGACTTGGACCAGATGGACTCGATTTGTTTTGTGCTGTCCGAAAAGAAAGCCCATCGAGATCCTCTGTGAATGTATCTCCGTCGGAGTGGAACAGCGTTGCCCAGAAGGAGGTGTTGCACTGAAAGAGACTCAGTCAGGTGGAAGCGGAGCCGAAGGAGCTCAACAGCTGAGTACTGGAGGATTCCTGATCCAGGTTGATGGAGAAACGTCAGTACAGACCAGAAGAAAGCCATCCAGAGGTAAATCCAGCTAGCCAGCATAGTGCTCAAGGGTGCAGGGAGCTTAAGTTGCCAGAAAAAGCCAGCAGAGATGCACAGAGAGATGGTGAGCAGCGGCAGCAGGTCGCGCCAGCGTTCACTCTTTCGCATCCACAATATTCCCCCACTGCAGTATTGAAGGAACAGGTTTACAGAGCATAAGGCTGGTCTGCACTCTCTTCACTACCCTTGTGCACTGTCCATTGCTTTGGATGGTTGACCACAGGTATTTCAACTCATCCACCTTCTCTACCTCTTCTTTTGCATCTTCATCGTACCACCTGCTTCTTGTAATGGAAAATCCTATATCTAACTATGATTTAAATTTATCTGTATCAACATGCTTGCACTTTTGACCTTAAAACCTTGCATAGCTTGCATGCAGAATCTCACGCACAGTGGGTCTGCACTCTTCACCTTGTAAGCAGATATCTTTTTCATTGTAACTGACAGGAAACACATGTCTGCCTTGTAGGAGTGCTCACCTCCCTTGCTTTTGCAGGGATACATACTTCCACCTTTTCTGTGCATAAATGCCTGTTCCTGTGCAGCGTGTTCCTGTGCAGCTATATTTGCCTATAAGAAGCTCTGATACACTTCACTTTTTTGAACTCCTTTGCAGACCATCCTTATGCTCTGTAAACCTGTTCCTTCTACAGAATAAAAACACAAGGTTCTCTCTCTCTCAAGTTTTTTATTCTTCTCTCCCCAAGGACACACAAAATTGGTATCAGAAGTGGGATCGCCTGCAATCTGCAGCTGCCCTGCAGTGACGTCGGCAGGGACGCCTGACCTCTACCTCGTCACAAATAAAGTCAGAGATGAGAGGACCGACGCCCGTGAAGACATCAGCTGATTCCATGGCGATCGCCAAACAGGAACAATTTCCTAAACCCCAGTGAGAAGTTGAGTTGAAATTCTAATTTCTTGAATAATAAAATATAATTAAATTGGATTTTGATAAATAACTTAAATTTAAAACTTAAAGAAAATTTTGTTCAACACTCAGGCTTTTTTTCTGAATTTAAAGAGAACTTTTGTTCAATGCTCAGACCTTTTTTTGATTGTGAATATTCTATTGCTATATTGGGCCCTAATAAAGTGGTGTTTAATCACCCCCATGATGTCCTAAGTTAGAGGTTAGAGGCCTTTGGTACTTTGCTGTTTAAGTTAGAGGTCTTCAGTGAAAGCATTTGAGTCGACCTGAAAAAATCATTATGTGAGAGGTCGGAACTGTTTGTGGAGGTTGTTTGTGGCTGCTTGGCCTTGAATTTGCTGTCGTTCTCGCACTCAGGATCATAGATGCTGTTATTGTCCACAAAGGCTGTCTCCACTGCCTTTCCTTCTATTGTACAAGTGTCCAGACCCTTCCTGGCTCTATACATCTCGGCCTTCATCAAGATGCACTTGGGGATCAATCGGTTGCAGTCCAACTGCTGTTTATAGTTATCACCAGTCATAATGTAACGAATAATGTAATGAATAATGAGAAACCAGATGTTGACACCCAGGTAGACGTCCCTGCTCCGCTCAACACACAGAGACAACTCCAACAGCTCCTGCTCCACCTCCATATCCACACACTCCGATGACACCACATCAGCCTGCAAGGCTTGTGTGCTAAGGTGAGGGACAAAGTTCAGATCACCTGTGTGGGCCTTGGTGATGATGCACATCTGGAAGAATTCCTCCGACCTGCCAGACATGCAGAGAAACTCTGCATTGAGGCTGCTTAAAAGGCTGACAAGAAACAAAAGCAAACACAGATGAAAGCCCAGCTCAGCAATCTGTCAGTCTGACAACTTTTTGTCTTCCATAGGTGCTGCTTGCTTTCAGTCAAAGAACACCAAACCTTTCAAAGTTGTTCACGGAGATGAATTTGAACTACCTGGAACCATTTTTAAACATTCTTTTTGTGGTAACTCTGTTGTCCTATCAATTGGTTAGGGCGAGATTTAATGCTAGCTTTAGTCTAATTTCAACCCCTGCTGATTTAAAGATTGTAAGAAATTCTCATTTCAACACAATGTACAAACTTCACACTCCCTCACTGTGTATGTATCAGTGATCTCTTCAGGATGATGTAACCTCTTCACTAACAGAAAAAGGGAGATCCCTGATGCCACACACATGAATTTATGAGCTCACACAACCTGCATGGAACTGCTCATGTTTCACATGACTCAAACTTTTGATTTTACTGATGTTCATGACAAACATCTCTCTACAATGTTTTGGAATCAGTTTTGTGCAATTTCCATAGATTTAACTCCTGATCAGACTCCACTTTTCAGAGTGCCTAATTCATTTCCTCATGTCTCTCTAGCCAAACCATGTGACAGACAATTGAGAGACATTGGACCATTTGTTAAAGAATGCCATGCAATGACTGACTGGACAATAACCTCTGACCCTGACGTGTGGTTTTCTCCCATTTCACAAGTGTACTCCACTTGTTCATTCAGTGTAAACATACTGCGGTCTCTTCACATGAACAATCACTCCCAAACCTAACACTGACTAAGCTCCCTTTCACAGCAACAGAGATATCTCCTGATTTGGCAGAAATTCCTGATTGCTGTTCATGAGCCTGCTTCAACAGTTTATTCCACCAGGTGGTCAGGAGACTCAACTCTCTCCCTGCTAAATTTTGCTGTTATTTTATTTATTGCACTGTGGATTGAGAGGATGGTAATTTCATCTGTGCTGCATGTTGTACTTAGGAGCATATTTGGCAATAAAGTAAAGTAAACTAAAACACAAATATGATGTTGACCTGATCAGAAACTGTGAACCTGTTGTGATAACACCTAAATCTCATATATAGACCAAAGAAATATCAATACCCAATCAAACAAGAAGCCAACTCCTTTTTTTCACTCTCTTCAAAAGGCAGGTGTGATGATTTCCTGTCCTGATTCTCCGGTGCGAACTCTCATTTTTCCAGTCAAGAAAAATCTGTGATCCGGAGCAAACGACCAAATGGAGGTTTGTTAGCACTGGATGTATGGTGGATCCATCCATCCATCCATCCATCCATCCATCCATCCATCCATCCATCCATCCATCGTCTGCCTATTATCCGAGGTCGAGTCGGGTCAGGGGTGCAGCAGCTTAGTGAATTGGACCCCTTCTTCTGTGGGGATCCTGAGGCGTTTCCAGGCCAGCCGAGAGACATAGTCTCTCCAGCGAGTCTTGGGTCGTCCCCGGGGCCTCCTCCCAGTGGGACGTGCCCGGAACACCTCACCAGGGAGGAGTCCAGGAGGCATCCTAACCAGATGCCCGAGTCACCTCATCCGGCTCCTCTCGATGCACCGGCTCTACTCTGAGCCCCTCCCGGATGACCAAGCTTCTCACCCTATCTCTAAGGGAGAGCCCAGACACCCTGCGGAGGAAACTCATTTCGGCTTGTATCTGCGATCTCATTCTTTCGGTCATTACCCACAGCTCATGACCATAGGTGAGGGTAGGAACGTAGATTGACTGGTCTCTCGGCTCAGCTCTTTCTTCACCATGACAGACTGATCCAGAGCCCACATTACTGTGAACACTGCACCGATCCGCCTGTTGATCTCCCGCTCCATTTTTCCCTTACTTGTGAACAAGACCCTAAGATACTTAAACTCCTCCACTTGAGGCAGGATCTCATCTCCAACCCGGAGAAAGCACTCCACCCTTTTCCAGCTCAGGACCATGGTCTCGGATTTGGAGGTGCTGATTCTCATCCCGGCCACTTTACATCCGGCTGCGAACCGCTCCAGTGAGAGCCGAAGATCATGACCCGATGAAGCAAACAGGACCGCGTCATCTGTAAAAAGTAGGGACCTAATCCTGAGCCAAGTGAATTGGACCCCTTCAATGCCCTGGCTGCGTCTAGAAATCCTGTCCATAAAAGTTATGAACAAGATCGGTGACAAAGGGCAGCCCTGGTGAAGTCTAATCCCCACTGGGAAAGGATCAGACTTACCTGCAATGCGGACCAGACTCTGACACTGGTTGTACAGGGACCGGGATCAAAGGGTCCGGTACCACATATTCCCAGAGCACTCCCCACAGGACTCCCCGAGGGACACGGTCAAATGTCCAAGTCCTCAAAGCACATGTAAACTGGTCGGGCAAACTCCCATGCACCCTCTAGGACCCTGCCAAGAGTATAGAGCTGGTCCACCGTTCCACGACTAGGACAAAAACCACACTGCTCCTCCTGAATCCGAGATTCAACTATCCGACAGACCTCTCCAGGACCCCTGAAAAGACCTTACCAGGGAGGCTGAGGAGTGTGATTTTCCTGTATTTAGAACACACCCTCCAGTCCTCCTTTTTATAGAGGCACCGCCCCCTATGTCCACACCATCCTTGAGGAATTCTGGGCAGATCTCATCCACCCCCGGCCTTAGACTTGGGAGAGAGAAAAAAAAAGGGTTAATGACACATAATTAAGTCACATTCATACCCTGAGTGTGAGAGAGTGAGTGTGTGAAGGAGTGAATGTGAGTGCACCACAGGAAATCCCCCAGCAGTCTAAGTCTATAACAGCATAACTAAGCATAACATGTGGTTGCATGTCCGATGATTCTGTCTTGCTCCTACTAACCTTCATTCCTCTTCTCTCCAGTGCATACCTGCACCTCTTCAGGCTCTCTTCCACACATCCCTTACTCTCACTACAGATTACAATATCATCTGCAAATAACATGCCATGACCATGGAGACCTGTTTGACCTCATCTGTCAACCTGTCCATCACCACTGAAAACAAGAAGGTGTTCAGACCTTGAACCCATCCACCACTCTAACAGCACATTGTACCACTGTCTGTCTCTGCCACTCCCAACTTCCTCATACAATACCACAGTTCCTCTCTTGGCACCCGATAAAAAGCTTTCTCTGAATCAAAAAAGACACAGCACAACTTCTGACATCACTTCTGCAATACTCTTCCTTATCAGGAACCCATACTGCTGCTCACTGAGCTTCAATTCTTTTCTTAGCTGAGCCCCAACAATTCGTTCAGTAATGTTCTTCGACAAATTCTTTATTAGAATTATTCTTTATTCTTATTATATCCGCCACTTTTGGACACCTAACTCCTTCTACAGTTTTACAAAATATTCAAACCATTCAAACTTCATTGCGTTCAGGTCGATTAAGAATTGATCAGACATATTCAGTTTTCCAAAATATTCAATATTTTCCAACTTATTCTACATTTTCTGCGAAATTTTTCCCATAGTAAATGAATTGAGAAATTTTTCAAACTTCAACTTTTTCTGCATGTTTCAACTCCTTATAACTCAGTCATACTCAGCTAGAAACACCATTCAAATTTCAAAATGTAGACAAACTTTTCAAGATTATTCGATGTATTCAACTTGGCCAAATGGCCGATGTATTCAACGTGACTTACGCTCACAATGTGTTTGGTTTTTCAATAGGACCTAAGGTTTTTATTTTACAGTGAGTTGGTTGGACGGTGCTTCAGAGCTGTTTCTCTTTAACTGTCACTCAACAGGTGTGACACACACATGCACACATTTTGGCACCATCACCATGACAACCTTAATTGGACGCAGCTGTCTGTGTCTAATTATTTATAGTTTAAGGTTTATTTCATGAAAATTACTACTCAACATTTTAAAGGTTCATTCCCACCAAATGTTAATGTGCTTACATTTTTAAAGGTTTATTCAGTAAATATATTCAAAGTGTTTTGATTCAACACACACACATGATTTAACCACTTTAACGCTTTTGATATTCATGTCCAGTTCAACACATTCACGTCACTTCAACTTTTTGTTCATACATATTCTTAAAATGCTTCAAGTCAGCAACGCAAAGTAGCTTTAGCTTATTTTTCTAACAAATTCAAATACTTTTCAATTTATTTCATACAAATTCAAATGCTTCAAACCAGCAATTCAGCGGAGCTTCAGCTCAGCATTCCACAGCAAAACCTCTGCAATTTCTTCAAAATTGCCCTTTCTAGTTAGTACAGGTCCACACATCACATTTGTTCTTGAAAATCTGTACCACTACACTTCTTCTCCATTTGTCAGGCATTTTCTTGCTCTCCAAGATTTTGTTAAATAATCTGATCATGAAGTCCACTGCCTTCTCTCCTAGACAGGTATATAATTTAAAAAGAAAAAGCTGTCTTCATTATTAGCTCTGGGGACTGGCACGTTTAATGTCACTACAGTTCATTTTGAGTTGAATTAGTTTTATAAGGCCTGAGTCAGAAATGGCAGAATATGTTGTTTAAAACTGAGCTGTAACTTCATGTAAATAGTGGATGAACTGCTACACCTACTGCAACCTTGTGCTCTCCTTGCACTTAAATATACAGTATGTGTCAGTGAAATTTGTGACACAGATACTGGATTTCAAATCACTTTGCTGTTTTATTTACTCTAAACTTGTTCTAAGGTTGAACTGTGCACCCTGATTAGCCATTTAAGTGGAATGAATGGCTAATTGGAAAGTGGGCCTCGGCTACTGTCAACACTTTGCTACGAGATAAATCCAGCTGTTAGATAATTCAGCAAAATCAATGTATTTTCATTATTTAATTATAAGCTTTTATTAGAGGGAGGCTCCAGAGAGTTTAAGTCAAGATTAGCTATACAGAGAACTTATGCAAGAATGACTTCTGCTATTCTGTCTATTCCTAGCTTCGTTGATGAACCATTAAGCAGGGACTATATATGCTCATTACAGGAACTTCATGAATGTTTCCACAGGCCACGCAGCAAACTGAGAACACTAGCATACTGCCACCTACATCAATGATGAGCAGCAGCGGTCCTCCCCAGTACAGAATACAGTTGAGGAAGAAATTATTGGCCCCCCTATAAAAATGTAATTTAATAAGTATCTCCCATGTGCTGTTAAACAGAGCAAAGCATTTTTAACACACCTTTTTAAACATCCTAGTGTGGCGAGGAGCAGGTGAAAGAAAAGAAAAAAGGATACAACTAATAATACTAAGAGCTCAACAACGCCACCCTGGGAGTTTCACCCAGAGAATTATTCTCTAACACAAGACACGCAGGTTCATGATTACTTAGAAGGCGAGAGACGTGGTTCAAAATTTATAATACTCTTTATTTGCATATATTCTTAAAAGCCACTAATAAAACACATTCACACACAAAAAGGGGGCAAAACTAATCAGGTCTGAGGCCGAAGTGGATGGATGAAGGCTAGTGCAGGGGAGGGATCCACCAAACTAGGATGCCACCACCAGGTCACCAGCACCACCACCACAGGCCTACAGCAACTGAAAAGGGAGGAAATAACAAATTAGTGGGGTTGCACACACACAAAAGAACCTAACAAAACCATAAATAACAGACAGATCACAAGCTTAAACAATGTATCAAATATAACCAATATAACCAAAGAATATAACCAAAGAAAGAAATAAAGAAAACTAAACTCAATTACCTAACTTACAAAATAACGCAAATTAACAAGATTTACAAAATAGAATCACATAAACAAATCCAGAATGAACTCAAACACACCTTTAAAAATAATGAAACAGGATCCACACATTCACACACTCATTCATTCAACATAAGGGGCACCAGTCCCCGGTTAAAAGATAATTGTGCCCGGCCAGCGGCATGCGGCCAACCAATTGTCCTGCACAAGAGGACGTGGTGGTGAAACCTCCGATGGTTGCAGGACAACGCCGTAACGGCATGCAGCGGCAAATGTGAATGATCTCAACGTAGTAAACACCAAACGCAAAGCAGCAGGCACAAAGCAGCAAAGCCGACACAAAACAGACACAAAGCAGAAGCGGCCCAAGGAGGTGGCTACGGTAACACCTGATTGAGGAAAACCATCATAAGCATTGGCTAAGTGTATTAAAATGATGCAACTACGTGTTAGCATATGGGCTACATACCCTTTTAGTAGCACAGACACTCACATACTCATGAGGAGGGAGGAAAAAGGACTCCAGGCAGCTATCAGCATTTACCTGTGACTACACTAGCATTAGCCACCTAGTAGCATCAACCACAACGGAGAGAGAGAGAGAGAGATGACACCACCACCAAGCAATCACAGAGGCGCACACAGGGACAGGGAGCACGGAGCAGCACACAATCGCCCTACAACAGCACAAATGCCCTGATCATAATGATCAAAATAAAACGAGGTAAAGCAGCGTGCGGCCGTACCTGTCGGGCACACAGCAGGTGACAATGGGAGCACAGAGGATGAACCAGCGGGCAGACTACCACTTTTATACTGGCAGTAGTGGAAATGAGGAACGGAAACCATAGCAACCGAAGGTAAACAAAAGTCAACTGTTTATCCTGTTTAACATAGATTTTGCTATGATTCAGGAATCACACTTACTGTGCAAGGATGTGGGTCGATTAGCCAACAAGCTTTATCATCTTATTGCAACTTCATCTGCAGCTACTAAATCTAAGGGGGGTAATGGTACTGTGTAAACGCAAACTAAAATTTGACGTGATTGACTCTTGGGCGGATGATGCCACAGGCGATATGTGAGGCATCATCCTCACATATCCCCTGTAAACTCACCCCAATCTGGAATAATCCAGCCATCCTGCAGAATAAGGTAATGTTAAACTTCACATCATGGAAAGAAAAAGGAATAAGGCACTTGGAACAAATAATCCAAGACAACATATTCATACAATTTCAGAAACTAGTAGAACTATATTTATTTATTTATTTAACCTTTATTTTACCAGGTAAAATCAGTTGAGAACAACTTACAATTTTACAATGATGACCTGGCAACAGGCCCCAACAGCATACAAGACAAGAACAACAAGACAAAAAACCAGTGAAAAACTTTGGCTGTTTGTTTGGGTGAAGAAAACTTCTTGTTGTTTTCCTCCAAAAGATTTCTTGCAGAAAACTGAATGGATTCAGGCAAAAGACTCGAAGGAAGCCGGTTGGCGAAAGATCCGTTTATTCAGGAAAATGAACAAACAACATCAATGCACAATGTGTCAACGGTCCTCAAATAAAAATAACAACTGGAGAGTTTTACTAAGCAAAACTTTGTTCTCTTGAATCTGTTCTCTCGAAGCAAAACTGAATTCTAAGAAATGGAAATAGTAGTTATATCTCCATTTGGGGGGGTAGTTTCTCAGTCTGAGTGTTACCTGTCAGAGTATGTCAGGAAGGTGTAACCAATAGGAGAAGGTCTGTAGGTGTGGTTAGGGGGGAGACTGTGAAGGTTTGAAGATGGGTGAAAGGACAAAGGATGTATATTCCACATAGCCGAGTACAGCCAGTGAGCAGCAGGGGGTTGTCTGGAAGGAGGTTGAAGTGTGAAAAGACTAGAAAGGCCTTTAAAGTGTGCATTTGTTAATACTCAATGCTGATGGATGTTGAGATCCTGGCAGACATCCTGGCACCAAAGTATTGAGAACCACCAAAATCTAACACCAGACAAGGCCAAACAAGAACAAGTAAAGACAAAACACGACCAATGATGAAGAGAACTGTGAGGTTAGAACAACATAAATTACTACTAAAATATGTGGGAGAGACTAGTGGAGGAATCAACCATTACAACAGATGACTGTGGAATGTTTTAATTTCAATTTAAACATAGTGATTGAAGGGAGACCTGTAAACTTAAAGGAATTTTGGAGAGAGTTCCAATCCTTTGCTGTGGCAAAACGGAAGGAGTTTCAATTTCAATTCAATTCAATTTTATTTGTATAGCGCCAAATCACAACATACGTTATCTCAAGGCACTGTACATAATAAGGCCAAAACCTTTACAATATTACAGAGAGAAAAGAAACCCAACAGTTTACACAATGAGCAAACACTAGGCATCAGTGGAGAGAAAAAACTCCCTTTTAACAGGAAGAAATCTGTGACAGAACCAGACTCAAAGATGTGCGGTCATCTGCCTTGACCGGTTGGGGTGAGAGGAAAATGGGGGACAGAGGAGAGGTGGGGGACAGATAGGGGGGAGAGAAAGAAAAAGAGGGAGGTGAGGGAGAGACAGAAGAGAGAGACCAGGAGCAAATATACAACTGTTGTATCAAGTTTAGAGTCAGTTATGTTCTGACCAAAAATGGTACAGACTTTCGGAACAGATAAAGTAATGAGGTTGCTGGACCTCAGGTTATAGTTATGAGTGGTGCAAAAGATTGGAAAGATATTGGGGCATTTTCTTTAAAAGAGTCCTATGAATAAATAGGAACCAGTGATGAAGACACCTAGTATGAAGGGAGGGTCAACCTATCAATTGTACAAATCACAGTGATGAGTGGAAAACGATGCTCCAGTGGCAAAACGGATGGATGAGTGATAGAGAGCATCCAAACGGTTTAAGACACATTTGGGAACCATTTTATAAATGACATCACCATAATCCAGCATAGGGAGTATGGTCATTTTCACCAGAGTGTACTTAGCAGCATGTGTGTGAAGGAGGCCTTCTGACGGTAAAGGAACCCTAGTCTAGCCTTAATGTTGGCCTGTAAATTAATAATATGGATCTTGAAAAAAAGAGATGAATCCAGCCAGAAGCCAAGGTATTTGTAGGAGCTAACAAAATCCAATTCTGAGCCATCAGCATAGGTGATCTTGGGAAGACATATGGCATTATTTTAATGATTAAATAACATGCATTTTGTTTTCTTTGAGTTAAGACACAGATGGAGGTCATGAAAAGACTTTTTGATGGAGGTGAGACTGAGTTGAAGGGTAGATGCGGCAGAATGGAGTGAGGAGCCCGATGAGTAAATGATAGTGTCGTCAGTGTGGAAAACAAGGTTGGGCCCAAGATGGAACCTTGAGGCACCCCAGTGGAGATGTATTGTGGACCAGACACAGTATTTACTGACTTTACTCTCTGCACACGGTTATTAAGGTAGCTGGTGAACCAGTTTACACAATTCTTGGATAGGCCTATACTGTACCGCCTACGCAAAAGGATATTATGGTCTACTGAGTCGAAGGCGTTTGCCAGATCTAAAAAGGCGGCTATGCAGACCTGTTTATTATCAATAGAGATGATGATGTCATCAAGGACCTTTAAAGTAGCAGTAATGCATCCAGACTGCACTTCTGACAAAATACAGTTGGAGTCAATGAAGTGAGTCAGCTGTTTATGAATAAATCTCTCAAGTACTTTGGCCAGGCAAGGCAAGATGGATATAGGTCTGTAACAGTTGGGGTCAGAGCTAGAGCCCCCTTTGAAAATAGGGAGAATCATGTCAGATTTCCAATCGGAAGGCAGATCCCCGAACTGGCTGGTTCGGCTTCTGCCTGGCATCCTCCTGCCCGGCCATCTGTGGGGTGGACGGGTAGCTATCCCTAGGGCGGTGGCCACGGATGTTCGCTGCCCCTTGTAGCTTCTGGACGCTCTATGTGTCTGGATCCTTATCAGCCTGCTGCTGGGGGGCTGGCTGGGCACGGGTGCGTTCCCCCCACTTCCAAAGCACATCCAGTGACAACCCCTACACATATACACTGTTGCGCGCATGTGATGCTGTGCATGGTGAGCGCGTCATCACAGCATTCTATGCAGCCGCCATTGAGCACATGCACACACCATCCCCTCACTCACCATCCCCATCTGCTTGGGACCTTGGCGAGGGTGGTTGCTTTTCTCCTCTCTCCTCTTCTATTCAGCAAGCCCTATCTCCACTCGGCTGTGGATTCCTCAAACTACAAATTCACCATGGAATTGATCAACTGGTCTCTCAACGCTATTGACACCATTTTTTTGGCAAGGAAATCAGGTGCGGGGGAACCTGCCTGCCCGGACGGAACCCACCCTGTGGGCTATGTTCTTGATGCCTGGGCGAGTTGGCGTGTTGCGTGCTTGGCACCACTCTCCGTTGAAGACAGTGCTGTTTGTATAATTCTGACGTGTGCCATTATTACGTTTCAATCAGTAATAATTGTGGATAAATTGATGTATGTATGGGTGAAAAGTAATTTCGTTGTACTGCACTTGTACTGGACAATGACAAATAAAGAATTCAATTCAATTCAATTCAGTTCAATTCAATTCAATTCAACTCAAACTTTCCTTGCCCATGTTACTGTTTGTCCATGGACTACTTGAACTGCTACGTGTAAGATTACACCATGTTTTGCAGATGCGCATGCCTGTATTCAAGCACTATGTTTCCGTGGCACGTTCACGAGTGTACATGGTTGCACCCTCGCGGTTATAATCAAGTGTTAAGACATCAAATGATTGTTATTGGTGGATGTATGTGTGTGTTATTATATTTTATGAGGCCTGATTACTTTTGTATGCCAGAGGTACTGTTCAAAATGTTTCTATTTAATTTCTATTTAGTAATGTCGTGTTGACAGCAAAACACCCCTGTAGCTTCCATTAGTAATGGAATAGTCCACCTGTGGGGTGCACCTAGGTATCCCTCATAATGGGGAGGATTCTCAGTAGCAGAGGTGTGAGTAGATTGTGCCGTGAAAACCAAACTTTTGATTGTGAGCCTTTGGCTGATTATTTTTGTGGTGTTTTGGCTTCTCATAGCCTGTTTCGTTTCTTGTAAATAGTGTAAATAGTACATATGGATGTATTATTCTACATTTTCTTTTTGGTATATTTTTTTCTTTTCCTTTGTCACTGGCTCACTGTTTTCCACTGGTGGTGTTGCAAATAAAATGGCAAAAACTCAACCTCTGCCTCCTGCTGGATCTTTGTGCCATCCCTCCGAGACCTCTCGACACTCTACAACAGTCTCACACTCACACACAAACGGACATACACACATCTCGTTACTTAAGATTTCAACTCACACTGATATAGCTGTTGTGGACTCGGTCAACTTTTCCATGTGGTTGTTAACAATTACTGTATTTACTTTTAATGTACATGTACACTTTCAAATGTAATGTCAGTATTGTTATAATCTCTATGTCACGTTATGTTGAGGTACCCTGTTCTGGGCTACTACTGTATGTTATGTCATGTTATGTTTTGTTATGTTAATCTGTACTGTGTTGTTTGTCTTCCCCCCCCCCCTGTTCGGTTTGGTTCCCCTATGTCACACAGCAAAAAAAAACAACAAATAAATAAGAATAAAAACAACAATAAGTTCATAGATAAATAACAGGGCGATGTGGGACAGCAGCATGGACAGAACAGGTGGCATAGAGAGTATGGATACAGGCATGGTCGACATTTGGCGTATGTTTAACCCCTCTTTAAAAGACTTTTCATTTTACTCAGTGAGACACAGATCCTTCTCAAGGCTGGATTTTATCTTTGTCGTGAGGAATCTGTGGATCTGCGATCTGTCAAAATATTCATAATGCGCATTATATTCCAGTTACCTGGTCTGATAGCCAATATATTGCCAATATATGGTTCGGTTACTATTCGTCCGTCTTCCACCAAAGCCCCTAGGTGGTGGTTCAATTCACCCCTATTGCGAGATGGAAAATTAAAAGCTTAGTTTCGAAAGTCATTTTAGAGAGTTTTTGGAGTTTAATGTTGGCTTTGTTTCTGATCCGAGGATACTTTGGGAGGCAGTGAAGGGCTTTATAAGGAGTAACACCATAACATAACTTTAACGACCATACAGCCCTACAGAAGGAACTGATTAAAAAAGAGATTAACTCTCTTCTGATGTGCCCCTCTTCTGAGCTATTTCAACTCTTAAAAAAGTAGTCATCAACTAGCAATGAAGCTTCGGATGGATGAGCATTTTGCTGATATTTTTTGTGTTAAAGACAACGATGGCATTATACAATCTGACCCAAAAAAGGTAAATGCTTTCTTTGCTTCCTTTTGTCAGGAGTTTGGAAAGCAATTTTAACAAAAATGTCTGTAATAATTTCTTAAATGGCACTAAATTATCTCGCCTTAGCAATGATGACTCGTAAAACTTGATGCCCCTATTACATTGCAGGAGTGTGATGCGGCATGTGTAAACATGTGTAAAGGTAGATCACCAGGACCTGATAGATTTCCATCCGAATTTTATCTCACCCTTTGGCCCTTGATCAGCCCGCTCCTAGTGGATATGATCCAATATTCAATCAAAGAGGGTTCATTTTCTAGGGATGTTAATTCGGCACTAATCTAAAGGAAAGGACCCGGTAGAGTGCTCCAGCTACAGGCCGCTTTCACTATTAAATGCAGACCTAAAGATCTACGTGAAATTACTGGCCTGGCGGCTTCAAGGCCATATGACAGAATTGGTTCACAGTGACCAGATGGGGTTCATAAAATCTAGACTGGCTACAGATAATGTTGGAAGGTTATTACACGTTATAGATGGCCCTCAAAGCTTAAGTTCCCATGCTGCCATCCTTTCAGTAGATGCAATGAAGCCCTTTGACTGCCTGGAGTGGCCTTTTTTATGGTCAGTGCTTGAGTTTGTGAGGTTTGGCATGCTGTTCATTAACATGATTAAAGTGCTGTTTAAGAATCCAACAGCCGTAGTGCTCACAGGCAAAACTAGCTCTCCTCCATTCACTATCTCAAGAGGATCAAGACAAGGCTGTCCTCTCAGCCCTCTGTTATTTGCCCTTTCGCTTGAACTGCTGGCACAAGCCATCCATAGCTCACCTACAAACTCTACAATTTCTATTAGCAGAACACACCATCACATCTCACTATATGCTGATTATGTTTTATTATATTTAAACAACCCAGTGCAACGTATCCCACATGTTTTGTCAATCTTTGAACATTATGGTAGGCTTTCCGGTTTTAAAATGAACTGGCAGAAATCTGCTTTGCTACCTTTAAATCAGGCCAAATCTTTGTACTACACTCAATCTAGATAGGTGGTCTGGCTTCCCAAATTCACTTCGTGGTAGGGTGGCTGTAATTAAAAATGAATATTCTGCCCAAAGTCAAGCTCAATGCTCCCCTTTCCTCCGCCCCGTCAATATTGGAGCAAATTGCAATCAGCAATAACAAAATTTATTTGGTGAGGTAAACGACCTTGTATAAAGCTCACCACAATGCAGCAAGAGAGGCAGTCTGGTGGCCTGTCTCTCCCTAACTTCAAATTTTATAAGTGGGCCTTCACACTGAGGCCTCTATTAACTTGGTTTCAACCTGATGCTCAGATGTCATGGTGAGCTCTGAAGGAGCGGATGCTGACACCATATTATTTTGCATTCTAATATTTCAGCCCACCAATTCCACATGAGCTTTGATTTCATGTTTGCTATTTATAGGAGGAGGGTGGAGGGTGGGACCCACTCTCTCCAATATTTAATAATGATAGATTGTTGATTGGCAGTCATCCTATTTGTTTTCCTGTCTGGGAAAGCAAAAACATTCGTACACATGGTGACATTTATGGGGAGGGGGTGCTACTTACTTTTCAGAACATGCGTATTAAGTATGGCATACCACGTTCCTCCTTTTTCTTTTATTTGCAGCTGAGATCGTCCTTAAAAAGCAATGGTGTTCCTTTACAGCAGTGCTTCTCAATTATTTTTTTACAATTTGCGCCCCCCCCACTCTCCGCTGCAACTATAAATAGTATCATTTGTCTATAAAATTGTTATAAGTACACCAGTCTTTCCTTGTCTCCCACCGTAGTCACAGTGAAGCCAAGCGCTAAATACACTTTGTCATATTTCCTTGTCTTAGCTTTCAGATGATTTTGTTTTGTCTCATTATCTCCGTCTTTCCCCGCCTTTCTTTTCATACCCGTTAAAAATTTTTCCATGTTGTCCCTTAAGGGTTTGTATACTGCACTTTGCTTGCTGGGTGCAAAAATCACCCTACACCATAGAGCTAATACTCCCTGCGCACACTTTGACAATGAGAGCGCCACTGCCAACTACTGTAATGGATGTGCAATTACACTTTATTCTAGTACGGCCAAAAAAAGCATGTTCCCCGGGTCACACGCGCCCCCCTGGCATCTCATCGGATGCTGAGAAGTACTGCTTTAGTACTGCAATTTGAGAAGTGGGGTACACCACACCCACTTCACAAATTGTTCCTCTCTGCTAGAAGCACAAGTGGTTTTGTTTCGAGACTTGATGGTTCCTGTTGTAGCACTCTTACAGACCCCTGGCATTAGACACAGTGTGGAGGAGAGATGTTCCAGATCTGAAGCCCACATTTGACTGTGATAAAGTGTGGGTTTATGTGAGCTTAGCATCCAGAAATCCTGATCATCAGCAAATACATTACAATTTTGTACTAAGGGTAAATTTAACTGCTAGGAAGCTTCATTTGCTGAAGTTTAATTATCCTATATGTACTTTTTGTTCTTCCAAAGTAATTGGCAGTTTTTTCATATGATCTGGGAGTGTACCGCAGTGGCCAACATTTGGAAGATGGTTGCCTTTAACTTTTCAGTTAGTTGTTTAAGATCAGGTTGCCCCACTTGCCTGCTACACTAATTTTGAATGATTTGTCAGAGCTGGGTTTGACACTGGACAGGAGAAGAACACTGTTGGCTGGATTAACAGCTGCAAAAAACACGTTGTTACACGTTGGAAACCTCCACACTCATTTTCTTTCCAAGCATGGGTTTTGACATATTTGGACATTGTTTATCTCGAGTTGTAGAGAACCAGAGTCCACAGAGCCAAAGAGTCGTTAATAAAGGCTTGGCATTCACTTGTTACTATCCTCAGTGAGTTTCAGGTGTAACATGTGACTGAGGCCTGGAGTCCTGGATCCTGGGAGTGGGTGGGTCATTCAATTTATTCCCTTTATTTTCTTTTTATTTACTAGTTATTTTATTTTAGTTGTTTATTAATGTACATATGTGTATAAGCATATATATAGATATGTGAATATATATTTTATGATCTTTTTATGATATGCACATATCTACCTATGCCTTTCTTTAAAATAAAATAAAAATTTGATCACAAAAAAAGTGACTGGTTTAGGCGTGTAACTAAACAAGGTGTTTGTAACTGAGGACTTACCTGCTGCTACTAATTCAGATTTCTCTTTTACATTAATGTACCTGAGGAGTCACCTGTTCAAGCAAAGGAGAACCTTAATCAGACTCTATACCACTTCTCAGTCAAACAATAAAACAGCTAACATACAGAATAGAAGGCAGTGTATTGAACATTTGAAGCAGCAGAAGAGGCAAAATTTGTTTAATTTCAAGTATATACAAATAAATTGAATTGAAGTACTTAATCTGTATGGATAAAAGCTGAAACTAAAGTAGCTGCTCTTGTGGGCCAACACAAAATGCTCAGAGACAGACATGCTTTGGAAAAAGAGGAAGAGGAAAACATGAGGAGGAAAAGGAAACAGCTGGTACTGGATGCAGATATGACAACAAAAGTGTGGCTGAACAATGCACTCTATTTGTAAAAAGAAGATTTAAAAAAGCTTAATTGTTTCATTCAGACTACAGAACTTTATATCTAATATGTCCAGAGGATATGCAGAAAAGGTACCAGATGATGGTGTGAGAAGCAGTGATGGCAGAAATGTATTTGCCACACCAAGCAGTTTTACATCCCCAGACAAAAAAACCTTTAGTAGTAATTGATTGTGCGGCTACATTTTAAAGTGTCTCTGTGAACTCACACCTATATTACAGGGACCTGACAAGTACATTACTCGGAGTTCTGTCTAGATTCCATAAAGAACCAATCATCATTGCTGCAGACATCGAAGCAATGTTCACCAAGTCAAAGTACCAGCTGAAAATCGCGACTTGTTAGGTTTCTCAGGTGGCCAGATGGGGACTATAGTCAAAACCTTCTTGAATACAGACTGACAGTTCATCTGTTGTACAAACTTTGCTCTCAGGAACTGAACTAGATTGAGCGATATTATTATTATTATTATTATTATTATGGTTCTAATAGGGTAAAAATTATGCCAACCAAAGTACTTCTGCTAAACCTCTATTTCAGTTGGTTGAGTTGGAAATGCAGATTTGTGATTGGAGGAAGTACTGTATGTGTGGTTCCGCCTCCTGCAGGTAATAGTAATGGTACTGGGTCACAGTAACACGGCTGAGCGGGAGCTACATGAGTACGTCAGATGGATACAGCGGAAGTTGGAATAACAATAACATATCTGTATATAGAGGAATATTTTATGGTTGGATCTGCGCATAGTGAGAGAAGGAGACTTACAGAATGGTGCACCAGGAGTAAGTTGCTTCTAGACGTGTCTTGGTGAGTTTACACACATGTGGTTAGCACAGCTAACTAGTGGCTAACTATATTAGCATGCAGTTTGTGTCTATGAGAAGCCATAGTTGATATGCATGTTTGAGACATTAAAACACAAGAGCACAATATCTGATGAATTTATAGTTTCTACCTGTTGTTTTCATTTCCTGTACAATTGTGTGTATTTATTTTATTATATGCAAATATTTTCCATAATGCACAGCCTGTGCAAATAATACATTTTATATTGTATTATACAATTATACTGTATTGTGCACCTAATGTTTATTTCATGATTCAAAGAGAGCCATTTAAGAGTGTCTAATAATCAGTTCACTGTAAAGACACTAATAATTCAATCATGCAAAGAGCAAGAATAATGTATGATTGTGAATTTAGACACAGAGGGATAAATATAAGTACTGTACTGTTAAAAACTTGTTTACTTTGGTGATACAGTATTGTCTTGAAAACTTTTGTTATGGCCATTAAGAATTGGAATGTTGTGATCAGTAAGTAAAAGCCATGTTCCTGTACAGTCTAGGTTTTTGAGATTCCCTGGATTTAGACCCCGATTTCTCCTAGACGAAGGAGATGGCGAGCCACCTTTGAACCCCATCACATCCTTTTCTCGAGGAAGTGGATGAATAGGATCTTTGGCTGGAGAAGGATATAACCCCTCTTCCAATTTCACCCCATGACACTCGTGTGGTAGGACTTTTGAAGCCTACATCTGACTTGACCTGATTTTGACAGTCTAATGGAACAGAAGATGATTTGAATTAAATTAAGGATCCGAAGCCTGATCATTTTTAGCAGAAATTTAACCAGATATTTTAAAAGGTTACAGTGTTAAAATTTTGTTGCTTTAATGCATTAGTTGATCTAGACACTGGTCCCAACTTATTTACCCATTCTTTGAACATCAAGTGGGTAACACTAAGTACAATGAAAACCAGTGGCCATGAACCATCATGAACAACTTTTACATTGAAGACTGTCTGACTTCAGCTGCTTCAGAAGAAAATGCAATAGCTCTTTATCAGGAACGTTAAACAATTTGGGCCAAAGGAGGCTTTCTACTTACCAAGTGGATAAGCAGCAACTGACAGGTGCAGGCTGCCATACCTCAAAAAGAGAGAGATCAGAAGAAGTCAAAAATCTACACTTGGATCATGACAATCTCTCTGTGGAGAGGGTGTTAGGATGTACAATGTTGTGTCCAATCAGATGTTTTTTAAGTTCAAATTACATTAAAAAAGGGTATTCTCTCAGCAGTCAGCTCAGTATGAATCTTGGCACCAGTGACTAACTGCCAAAAATCAGGTGAAGAATCAAGAAGATATCGCAGTAGTTGTGCAGAAAAAAGATTGGTTGGGATAAAATATTACCAGTCTGTCGTTCAGGAATGGATGAGATGGATTCAGGAGCTTCATGAGGTGGAAGGATACAAAATGGACAGATGCTTCAAACCCACAGAGTTTGGCACAGTAATGTCTGCTCAACTACACCATTTCGCTGACAACTGTGAATATAACGATGAAACTGTCATGAATTGTAGCAAGTACAAAAAATAAACTAAGGGAATGGACTAAAAAACGAAAACGGAATTGAAAAAAGGTAGCAAGATTTATTACAAAAGGGATAAACAAAAAGACCAGTCCTGGGGGACGAAACAAAAGGCGCGGAAGCTGGCCGGCTGGCAAGGCGGAGCTCAAGAGTAACTGGAAAAAGGGAAACAAAAGCGAGCATCAAAATGCTGAAAAAACACACAAATTTATCTAGGAACTAGGAGATTTAGTTAGGATCAAACAGACGACGTGTCATGAGTTACCAGTTCAACTGAGTAAGACGCGCTGACATCAGGAAGCAGGAAACCAGGGTATAAGTAGGAAGTCATCTGATGAGTAATGAAGAACAGTCGTGCTGATTGGGGACTCCGCCTCACCTGCCAGCCAGTGCCTGAAAGTAAAACTAAAAGCAATCTCCCAGGAAGCAGAAACAAGACCTATCACAATAAAAGCAGGAAGCACAACCTAGACCCGACGTGAAGCATGACAGAAACGTTCACATATCTGTTGCTGCATATTGACCATGGTCACATTGTGCATTTTTAATTGAAAAAGCAGGAGTAGCTCCATTAACACCAGTTATCATCTCTCAAATGGAGTTAAGTGCTGCAACCATGGTGAGCAGAATGGACACAAAGGATTCAGAAATCAAAGAAATCAAAGAAATCAAAAACAAAACTGTCAATGCTGCTCATATAATGTCTGAAGAAGTAGATCCAACCAACAGCTTTATTCCTAACTACTCATCATGGAAATGTTTGAAGAGAGGAGTAGCATGGATACTCCAGCTAAAAAAACATCTTTTGAATCACGTCACAAATGGAAAACAAGCAAGTGCTGCTTCTACTCTGCTTTATCCAAGCTACCTCATTCAAAATGATTTTCCTCATATACACAGGGTGCGATTTGTGAAAAAATTTGGAGGGGAGATGTTTTGAAACTTTGGATTACTCAAAAAGTACACAGTAAAAGTACTTGATTACTTGTGTATAGAGTGTATGAGGTACTGAGTACAATGAAATCATAAACTATTAATAAAAATTATGTATTTTATACCACACAGGGATATTTGTAGTGTTACAGCAGCCAGAATCTTAACAATTTAGAAGTAGAAGTAAAATAGAAATAAGGTAAGAAAATATGTGTATTAATAAATATATGCAACCAAATGTGCAAGACAGATAAAATAAAAATATAGCTCCACTACATACATTTTACTAATGTTTTATTTGACATAATTAGTTTACATTAAATCCAAATGATAATATATAATTGTTTTCACATATAATTTTGCATTTTTCTTTTCAGTATGTTGTGTTTGTTTTAGATTTTTTTAGATTCTGAAAACCAGAAATAGGACAGTAGTACCATAAAGGAGAGAATATTGGCACACTTCACATTTAGGAGTGGTTGATTTTACCATGGAAAGCCAAATGGCTGCTGGCTTGATGGCACTTAAGATAGACAAGTGCACCTCTGAGTGCAAGCATGTGAAAGTGCTGGCAGAGAAGTCATTTCTGATTTTATTATTTACCTTATGTATTTTCATGTTGCAGTATTTTTTAAAATTTATTTTACATATTCTTTTAGGGACGATGGGGACAGATCATGTCCCCACCAGGGACAAAATTAATTCAGCGGAGGTAGGAATAAATAGACCAGAGGGGGGTAAATCCCCACCATCACACCCAGCAAATTGCACCCAGGTCTTATAGTTGAGAAAATGGCTTCTGCTGACATATAGATGATCTGCTTCTGTCAGAGGAAGCAATTTAGAGATGAGATCTCAGGTCTGAGAGGAGTTGCCACATTCATAAACTCAGCCCAGTCTTTAAAAATGATGTACCTAGAGTTGGTGGATGACTTAGTAGAGCAACGATGCATGAAACATCTTGTAATACTGGCCAGGCTCTCAAGTCACCGTTCTAATTCTGATTTGACATGTTCACAAAGAATTGGGTCATGCAACCATATGTCATCAAGGCTGGGGGAAAAATATTGGATTCCTGAAGTCATAGTGTCAGTCAGAATAATTGTGCCAAGATGTGTTACATTATAAAATAAATGTTAATCCTGGACAACAGCTAATGGCAGATTTACCACTGAATAGAGTCTCTCCCAATGAACCTCCCTTCACAGAGCAGTGCATATTGAACTTGAATCTTCTCTTGACACACTTAGTCGTTTTATTGACAGATGTGGTCAGGTGGGACTGGAATCGTGGTCAGATCCATGGGACATTGTTCCAGAAAAGGATCAAATGGCTCTTTCATCCCCCAGTGCTTCTTACCATGGAGGTGCGTAGGAAAGACTGATCAGATCTATTCAAAAGGTTCTCAATTCCAATCCCAATACAAAATGCATTGATGAGGAGGGTATCCACATATTTTGTGTGAAAAAGCTATCCTCAATAGTTGTCCAGTCACTAAGGCTTCTAGAGATTCAGACTGACTTGAAGCCTTAATCCCACACCATATTTTTCCACTGAAAACCAAACCATCTCTGGCACCAGGACAGTTTCTAAAGGAAGACATATACAGTTAGCTCACCGCAGATGGAGGCAAGTTCAGTATATGTTGGATATATTCTGGAAGGGATGGACTAAGGAATATCTTCCACAGCTGCAGGAATGGCAGAAATGGTACAATATCAAACACAACTTCTCTCCAGGACACATTGTGATCATTATGTATGACACATTGAAACTCCAGGCAGACTCATTGTTGTTGACACAGTTTTGGACAAAGGGGGACTTGCACTAACAGTAGCTAAGTGTCCCGTTTTTCCTGCTTACTCAACAAACAGTGATCCTTAGATTACCTCTGGCTATTTCATAACAGAAGTTGAGAAGAGGATGGGCACACGCCAGAATTCACATAGATTTAGGAACTGAAAACATCACAATGAAAGAAATGCGGAGATTCCTACAATGGAGTGCTGATCGCTCTGCCAGTAACTGCTTCATTTCAGGATCCAGCAATCACAATCAGCGGATTGAATGCTGGTGGGCCTTTTTGAGCAAGCATCACATTCAACAGTGGATGAATTGTCTCCAGGAACTGACTTTTTTTGGACAAGCAGCTTTTTCTGTTTACTTGTCTGAAGATTATTGAGGTATGTTACCACATAAAAGTGCTCATGCTCCCTTCTGGTGTGAAAATGGTGGTGTGTGGAAGTGTGTGAATGAGAGAAACAGTGATATGTGTATGGTAATGCATACTTATACTCCCGGTTTCCAGAGACTCATCGTCTATTCCTTGTCTGCTCTCCATGTGGTAACTGTGTATCGTTCACATCACAGTTTACGTGTTATCCTCTACGTATGCGCTGGACTAATTCTTGTTTTCTTCCTACTAGAGCCTGCTTGTTGCCGCTTGTCCCTGTTTCCTTCTTTGTTGCTGTTTTCCACTGTGAGTTGTTGCCACTCAGTTTCATCGCCTGTTTGCTGCACTGTTCACTGCTGCTGGAGCGGCTCACCTTGCCGACACCTGTGTCTCTCTTTGTTGGACTGGCCCCAGGCCCTCACGATTGATGAGATGTTGAAGGCTGGCATCATTGAGCCCTCTGACAGCCCCTGGGCCTCAGGGGTTGTAATGGTCAATAAGAAAAGAGTCAGAAGATAAGGTTCTGTGTTGACTACAGACTGCTAAACAGTGTAACTAAAAACTCGTACCCACTGCCCCATATTGATGGGTTTCTGGACTTGATGCCCGGCTCATCCTGGTTCTCCTCATTAGACCTGTGCAATTGATATTGGCAGGTACCCCTAAGTCCATAAGCCAGACCAAAGCTTTCTTTCTGCTTTCTGCACTAGCAGAGGATTGTGGCAGTTTTGCGTCCTCTGCTTTGACTTGTGCAATGCTCCAGCCATGTTTAAACGGCTGATGGAGAAGGTGTTAGCTAATATCCCTCAACAAGAATGTCAAGTGTATTTGGACGACATTCTGGTCCACGGGAGCTCCTTCCAAGCAGCATTGGGGGCCCTGTGGCGGGTCTTGCAGAGGATAGCAGCAGCGTGTTTGAAACTCCACCCTGACAAGTGCTGTTTCCTGAGGAGAGCTGGAGTTTCTGGGGCACAGAGTTGGAGGAGAAGGTGCAGGCAGTAAAGGATTGGCCGGTCCCCATCAACCTGTGCAAGCTAAAGAGCTTCATTGGACTGGCATCCTGCTTCAGGCTGTTTGTGCTTGGCTTTTCTTGTATAGCTGCATCCCTGTTCCATCTGCAGCAGAAATAAGCCAGCTACTTCAAGTACTACCTGTGTGACCGGCCTTTCACCGTGCAGAGAGGCAGGTTGCGCGCTGGCTGGAAGAGCTGGCGCTATATGTTTTCAAAGTGGAGCACAATGCAGGGGCTCGCCATAGCAAAAAGTCCCAGTTTCTTGGCAGTTGGAATAGGGAGTCTTCACACTCTATAAACCATCAAATTTTCAGTTTGAAACTGCACATGTACACATTTATTTCCAGACAACTGGCAAAAACATACAGAACAGCTACTGGATACCAAAATTTGTTTCTGAAGCCTGTCAAAATCTGCAGTTAACTTGTTTTTGTAAAGTTTAGTGTTAAAAAAGCAGAGCAATTATAAACATCATGCACAACTCATTGCTGTCTGTGGTAATTAACTCAGCAACAAGAACATACCTGTTTTGAACAAAATAGACACAATAAAGAAATATGTTTATTTCTGTTTTTTCTCTACATGCACCTCCAGGTCTAAAGCAGAAAGGTACTCATTGTTTCAAAGTGCTTGATTAACATAATGTCCAATGCATAAAACAACTGCTCTTGACTGCATACAGTATTTCACCTTGCAATTAGTGCACACGCTAAACCTCCTATTTTCAGAAATCAAATAATCTTCCCAGTGATAGTCCTCGTACATTATTTACACTGTACATTCCGTCCTTGGTGGTTTATATTTTAGTACCCTTAAACATCTAACTACATGTTGCATTTCATTTTTACACAAATATGCACAAATAGTAGTCTTATTAATAACAATGGTAAAACCAATCTAAAATTTTAAAGCGAGTCCAAGTCTGGTTGCTTTCTTGCCCTATTCTCTATGGAGCTCCCCGTTGTGTCTATGCTAGGTCAGTATATGTTTTACATGCTTGTTTGTTTTTCAGTTCTCACCATTCAGAAAAAGTTGGTCCGATATGTATCTGTGTGGCCCCTCGCTCAGTCAGACAGTGGTTTCCTCTTCATCACTTCCTCCAACAAGTTTTCTCTGCTTCTTCTTCTTCAAGTCTGCCATGATGAACTCATAAAATAACACAATCTCTGCCTTGATCTTATAGCCGGTACCTGGCTGTGAGGCATGTATGTGTAGTACCATAGATCGCAAGACCCCCTGAATCTGAGGACTTTGGGCTGTGGCCATGATCTTGCAAGGCTGATTTTCCTCTAAGAGACAGCCCCAACTCTCCCCACAACAAGTCATTTTAACATTACAATGACTGTGCTGTTAAGCTGTTGCATTAGTAAAGAAATCCTTTATAGTTCCATTTTAATTTACAGCCCACAATCTCTTTTTATGGTTTGAGTTTGTGTTGGCCGATTGCACCACCCAACTCCCCCCCACCAGGAACACAGCTCATAGGACTTCAACACCCACCTGGATTGCCAGAGGAGTTAGTTGTAAACAGCCAGCTGCAGCTGTGGGTCTATAATTCCAAATGATATCAGGCTTCACTAATCCACGTTTCAATTAGAAGTATAGCTCACAAAAGTTTTATATGTATTTGAACATTTTGAAGGCTGGATACAGCATGGGTGCAATCTCTTTGACTGCATATATACTTTACTTGAAAGATGGTAGATACCAGTGGTGTTTATCACTGCCTACAGTATATCATGATGTGTTGAGTACAGATGTCATGGTGTATTAAAAAGAAACTCCACCTTTTCCCAGAATATTAATTCCTGTCACAGCCATGAAAAAAAACATATCCTGTTTCATCATAATGTTTAATCTTTCATGTGAAAGAAAAATGCTGGCATATATTTCAGTCCACAGATTGCTGCTGATGTGTTTGTCTGGTTAAACAGGTTCTAGATACAATGCAGTGAAAAGATGAAACAGAATCACATTTGAAAATGAAATGTCAGTGGTTATATTCATCAAAGTCAGTAGTTACTGTGTGCATTAATGTGTTTCCATTGTTAGATGCTGCAAACACGCTTAAAATCATGCTAAACTTGAAATGATAGTAAGGATTTTCCACTAGTTACTGTTTAAAGTTTAAAGCAATACAGGGCAAGATGTTGTAGTTTTGACTCACGAGTGCCCCCACTGGTTTCTGAGTGTAATTGCACTTTTGTAATTACAGCTCAGACAACTCGTCTCCTCTATTGACGCCTCCTCAGATCAGATAAGCGTTGCCCGCTGAGGCTACAGGAAACAACAACGTCATTCGATAAGGTCCAGTAATTGTTCATGTTTTCAGGAATGTTGCTTATCTCACGCAACTGTAGTCATATTATCATGTGAAATAAACAGTAAGAAGAAGTCAGTTCAGGTCAGCATGGTCACCTGGGTAAAGGTTTGTCATTTCAAGCTGCTGTGTTTGGAAAATAAGGCATAATTATCCTGACTCAACTTGCTTTAGGGTTGGATGTATGGTTCCTTGAGTTTCATACTGCAACTACTGTTCACAATTTGCTGGAAAAGTACAAGTTAACAAAACAAAAGGTAACAAATGCTCACACAATTCAAAGAATATAATTCATTGTTTACTCAGTGTCCTGTTTGCTTCAAAATTGTCGAGACACAAATAGGCAATCAGTGAAATTCTGCTTCCTAAGGTAAGATGTAAATCTGGCGAACACTTGCAAATATTTTTACAGTTCTTCTTCATCACTAGAGCAACTCCAAGCGTGAACGGCCATATGTTTGTCCACATCAGGCTTATGTAGAAACATGGTGTGTGGCAACTGTGGAGGACTATGGAGCCATGGCCCTCGACTATGGGGCTCATTCTAAGGCTACAGAAATAATGTACCCTGCACCCTGCCTCGTGTTCTTTTTCTAGCGTTTTTGTAACAGTGTTCCTAATTTTTTGATTCCCTCCTAATGGTCGCCTTTTGTTTTTTCCTCCTCTAGCTATCCCGTGTTCCTTGAGCTCCGCCTCACCAGCCGGCCAGACTCAGCGCCTTTTGTTGTTTATGAACTGGTTCTATTTTTGTTTTAGTTGCATTAAACTGACTCTGTTACCCCTTTTATTCAGTCTCCACTCTCCTTTCCCTAGTTTAACGATTAGCCCTAAATCGTGACACTATCAGCCAAGTGGACTGTACACCTTTTTTTGTAAGAAACAGTCAGTGGAGATCACCTGTGGATTTTTTACTGGAATGGACATCAGAAGTTTGTGACAGTAGAGAAACAGGAGGCTCTGAAGGTTTAAATTGGACTGGAGACAGAATGACATTATCCCTGTCTCCATGCCCTGTGGTACCAAACATAGATTTATGGCTAACATACATTTTATATTTTGACCAGTTTATTTTAATCATTCAGTAAATAAAAATTAAAACATTATTTTGACACCCTAGTTGTCATCATACAGCAATAGCTTGAATTGAACAAAAGCGGATTCACAGGCTGAATGCCTTCAAATTATATCCTCATATTTATCTGACATGTGATTAACGTTCCAGGAAACAAACTGAACTACAAAAACAGAGAATGCAGTTACACCCTTTTTATATACGTAACAGTAAGCTGGTGTACTAATGTGTAATCACAGACAGCAATCGCTTGGTACATTTTAGAAATGAATTGGAATTACATTTGACTGCTGGATTGGGGGTATGGTCAGAAGTTACATTATAAATTATGCTTTGTCTAAAGTCAAAGTTATGACAAGGTAATTAAGGGTCTAGCGAGCAACCTGCTTGGAAAGTTGTCAGACTCTGTTAGTTCCCACTGTGCCACATAAAAAGAACATCAACGTTGCAGTTAGTTTTTCATTTGTTCCCTTTATCTTTCTGTGTGTGTGGCTTGTTGCTTGTCACAGTTGTTGGAGCTTCCTCTACGGTGATTCACTCTGTCTGGTTGGCAGTTTAAGGGATATTTAGGGGAAATTTAACCTACACAGATAATGTCCCTAACTTTATCTAAAAAATGTTTTATAAATGTCATTGTGTCTTAATATACAGTCAGGCAATACATGCACTTCAACATCCATATGTATAAGACTTAACAAGACTTGTGATTTGATTATATTTTGGTTTTAATGGTTCTCGCAGCTCACAGCATGGAAAGCGAAATTCTGCTGTTCTATGCCTGAGCAAGACAACAGTACTTTACACCCACTCAATTCCAAATGAAGCAGATAGCTTTCCACAACAAGCTGAGTATGACAGTATCTTTGGTGATCCTGTTAAATGCTGTCCCCTACTGCTTTGGCATCTTGGTGCACAACAGATACCCACCATCTTTATATATATATATATATATATATATATATATATATATATGTATATATGGTGTTAGGGCTCCCCTGGTTTGAGGTAAAGCGTCTCACCGTCCTCCATCTGGTCTTCTCTGCCCACTTCCTGTCCCAAGCCACCCTTGGTCACACATCTCTATTGACTTCATCACTGGACTTCCTCCCTCCAGTGGACCAACTGTTACCCTTACCGTGGTCGACTGTTTCTCCAAAAGTGTGCACTTCATTCCACTACCCAAACTCCCATCTGCATTAGAGACTGCTGACCTCCTCGCTGATCATGTGTTCCGTCTTCACGGCATCCTCATTGACATTGTTTTAGACAATGGACCTCAATTTACTTCACAAGTCTGGCAGGCTTTTTGCAGAGCAGTGGGCACGACTCCCAGCCTCTCCCCTGGGTACCACCCCCAGACAAACAGAAGTAGTATATAAGAGACACTTTTTTCTGATGAAGCTGATGAAATGTTTCAACAAAGAGTAACTCCTCACATCCAATTTTTTTGCCAAGGACTAGGATTATTTCAGAAACAAAATCTGTAAAGAGTTGAGTAACTCAAAAGGCGTGTATGCAGGGCAATGGGATGAGTCAAAGTATGGAGAAACCTATCGTGTAGAGACAGATTTGGAGGTCTATGATCCAGAATGTACATATTTTTCAGACAGTGTATGGACAATACTGTTATTTGCGACACCCGTAAGGGTACTCCACATAAAGACAAACTCTATCCCCTCACCTCTGAAGAGTGGGAGACGTGGTTCACCAACGGATTTCTAGTTCAGTGGAGCGAATGGGAGAAAACTCAAGCCATTTTTGAATGTATTAATACTTTTGTTCAGATGGTACAAAGTCCTACAAAAACCTGGCAAGGAACTGATGAATTCAAGAATGCAGTAACGTCAACTGGACGTCGGTTCATGTAACGTATTGTGTTACTTTCTGTTTCCACTGGTGTTACGCTGTGTTTCTCCTGCTCTCTACTGTTTAATCTAAAGTCACAATCTCGTCTTTGAACTAGCATTTGTTCTGTTCGTTTATTGCCTTAAGCTTCTGTTAGTGACACCTTTGCTTAACTCTATCTCTCATGTAGAGTCAGACTCTGTGGTCTTCCTAGCTTAACAGTTAGCTTAGCAGCGATGGCTTCTCTCTCCTTCTCCCTCTCCTGCTCCCTCTTGTGTTGTGTGCCACATGTTTAGCTACTGTTGGAGATTTGCGTCCCCCTCGGATGCCGGGATCCAACGACCCGATGAGCGTGTCCAGGAAAACACAATCAGGTGCCAATGATCAGTGAAATGATTCCAAGGACAAGAGCTTAAGGTGAATCAAGTCAAGCAATTTAATGGTCAGAAGTAGACAAAAATTACAGAGCTCTGTGGTCCAAAGACAAGTCACCTTAGTGGATCGTGTCTCCATCTCTTGGCATACCGGCCAGGGCAAATGGACCCCGGACAATGGAAAAAAGTTTGTTTTATAAAGTTTTGAAGGATTACGCCCTTTGACTGAGTGTCAATGTGTGGTACATCACTATGGTGTGATGTATACTAGGCCAATCAGAATTGTGTCCTTGAGTCATCACCTTTTAGGGCAAGTGCATGGGAGAATCAAAACAGCATGTTCTTTATGTCTTATCGGGTCCGTGAGCATATGCCTGTTCAGTCGTTTCTTGGTAAATTTCCACTCGGTGGTGTCGAGAGAGAGAGTCACATATGCATAATTTTAACACTACTCCTCTACCTCCTTTAGCGATAACGGCACTTGTAATAAATGTAGCTTGTTTGCCAGGATGGAGGCGAGACTTTGCGAGTTAGAAACCCGGCTCCGCACCATAGAAGCTAAATCAGTTCCCAGTTCAGCTCCCGTACAGCCGGGAGATCAACAGGGTAGCTGGGTGACTGTCCATAATAAGTCAAGTCAAGTCAACTCTATTTATATAGCCCAACATCACAAACACAATTTGCCTCGAAGGGCTTTACAGTCTGTACAGCATGTGACACCCTCTATCCTTAGACCCTCACATCGAGTGAGGAAAAACTCCACAAAAAACCCTTTTAAGGGAAAAAATGGGAGAAACCTCAGGAAGAGCCACAGAGGAGGGATCCCTCTTCCAGGATGGACAGACGTGCAGTAGGTGTCACATGTACAGAGACAAGTTCAGCAGTTACAAGTTACAAACAAAGCATCAAAAATTCACAGAGAGAAAAGACAAGAAAGACAGAGACCAGGATGATTCAAGAATCAGTAACATTAAGAACAATTATCATCATCATCATCTCATTCAGGGTGTGACATATGCTGCCACCATCTGGGGTTGGTTCCAGCTCCTCGTGGGACCCTCAGAAGAG
>JAFBJR010000056.1:483124-515185 GCA_016785285.1 Brachirus orientalis | reverse complement strand
TCAAACAAGTTGTTGCTGAGCAGATAATCACACAATTGGCTTGCTACAGCTTTTTCGAGGATTTTAGAGATAAACGGAAGGTTAGATATTGGACGATAACATCCGGGTCAAGAGTGGTTTTTTAAGTAGGGGTTTAATTACAGCAACTTTAAAAGAGCGTGGTACGTAGCCTGTAAGTAGAGAGAGATTTATTTGATACAATATGGACTTATTAATTAATGGTAAAACTTCCTTGAATATTGTTGTGGGGATGGGGTCGAGTAGGCAAGATGAGGGTTTAGATCTTGCTACTATTGCGTTTAACTCAGAGAGATCTATAGATAAGAAGTTATCTAAATGAGATGCGACAGGTGGTTGCAAGGACAACAGATCTGCATTATTAGTTGGCAGGATGAGATTAACTTTTTCTCTAATGGTGGTTATCTTATTAGTGAAGAATATCATGAAGTTGTCACTACCTAGAGTTAGTGGGATGGTTGGTTCAACAGAGCTATGACTCTGTGTCAGTCTGGCCACGGTGCTGAAGAGAAACTTATGATTATTCTTGTTTTCCTCTATTAAAGATGAATAATAGGATGTTCTGGTATTACGGAGGACTTTGTTGTATGTTAACAGACTATCCCTCCAGGCTAAGAAGGACTCCTCTTGATTAGTGGAGCGCCACTTCCTTTCTAGCTTGCGTGTTGTTTGTTTCAAAGCGCGTAATGTGCAGTCATACCAAGGGGCCAACCTTCTCTGACTCACTACCTTCCTTTTTAGTGGGGCAACAGAGTCTAGTGTTTCACGTAGTGCAATTACTGTACTATTGACAAGATCGTCAATTTTAGTGGGAGTTAAGTTTGGGCAGGGATCCTCGCTTATAATTGTAGCACTCCCCTCAATAGACCTTATACTAAGGGCAGGCTTCTGGGTTCCTATATTGTATTTAGCCAGTTGTATTTTAACCTTACTCCCTAGGTATTTTCCCCAAGGCAACCCGGATTTCAGTTCACATACATATTTAGCTGCTAAACCTGAATTAAATCACCTTATTACCTTAACTCTTGTTTCAATGTATATCACAAGACTCTTCTTTAGAGGAAAAAAAATAAATAAATGAATTAATCATTTGCTTCAAGCTTTAAATGAAATAACACAAATACCAATACTTTTTAACAGGGAAAATATATTTAAATTAAATGTTTTGTTTTTTTCCTTTAAACAACTCAAATCATAACATTGTCTGGTTCACTACCAGCTATGAAGTAACCAAAATGTATACTCAAAGAGTACCTCTTTCAAATTTAAATACACAATTGAAGTTTTATAGACATTCAAACTACCTTAATAGATATATCTTAATTGCTCTCAGTAATAAATTCTGACTCAACTCAGTGGGCCCACACTCACACACACATACACACAGCCGGCAAAACAAAATAAGCACGTTGCAGGCCTGATGTGGTAACTTTTGAGTGCGAGGAAGTCCAGTTTTACTTCCAGCGATCCGGAAACAACAAAAAAGGAAAGTGTTACCTCCAATCTCTGAAAAAAGTCCGTCCAACCAGTCCAACTCTGGAACACGACACAGGCGGAAAACTAGAAGCAGACAGGTGAATGAGCGATGTCCAACAATGAAGTTCACCGACGACGTCCAGCGATGACCAACGATGACGAGTCACACACACCAGCAGCAGCGCAGCAGAGTCCTCATACTCCCGCGTTGAGACCACAAGGCAAAGCCGTTATCCAAAACTGATCTAGCTTATCGCGGCTAAAACGTTCGCTTTGATGGCGAATGTCGACAATTAACTTGCGTTAGCTCAGTAGCTTGGCTAAGCTAAAACAGTGCAGCTACTATAAAAGTCCCGAACTGAAACCTCTGAAGCTGTGCACTAAACAAAAGTAGATCCAATATCCAGGTTCCGAGTGTCGAGCAGACAGTCTCTTGGATACTGAAATGCTACACACTGAATTATTTTCGCTGCAGAATTACCCACTCGCGGCATGCATTTTCATCGTCACATGTCTCTCTCTCTCTCTCTCAAACTCACTCTCACTCACTTCCTGTCAACTCCTGTCAATCACACCTGAGCCAATCAGTGATCAGAATCACACTTTTCCCTCAAACAGTACTCCTTCTTTACATGAACTCCTTCAAAATAAAATGCAACATTTAACCATGCACATTTAACAGGAAATTACATTTTCAAAATATTTTAACCATTATGAACTATTCTTTTTTATGAGTAAGGATTTTAAGCAGGGCTACATAATGACACTTATATTGTGCAGTGATGTCAGTGCCAGTGGAACTCGTTCCTTAAATTTAGATACAGTCATCTCAGACAGATTTCGACTGTAGTAATAGTTATCTCTATGGCCACTGTTAATGAGCATCGGAAAACTAAATGTGATTAGAAAATGGTCAGAGAGTAGAGGGTTATGGGGAAAAACCACTACATTTTTGACATTTATGCCGTAAGTCAGCACAAGGTCGAGAGTGTGGTTAAAGCTATGAGTGGGTCTATTAACATGTTGAATAAAACCAATTGAGTTCACTACAGACATAAAAGCAGAGTTGAGGCTGTCATTGTCAATATCTACATGAATATTAAAATCACCCATAATAATTACTTTATCTGTGCTGAGAACTAATTCAGGTAGAAAGTCAGAGAACTCATACAAAAATTCTGAATAAGGGCCAGGTCCAATCCAATCCAATCCAATCCAATCCAACTTTATTTATAAAGCACTTTAAAAACAACAACAGCTGAGGCAAAGTGCTGTACATTAGAGAAGAATAAGATAAACTACTGAAGCATACTAAAAGATAGACAAAACGTAAAACACTGTTGATTGTACTTATGTACACATATATACAGTACATCCGTGCAGCAGATGAAATGGGCTATATACACATACATATGCACAGACATGCATAAGAAACATACATACCTACATACACACTGCATATATATGCATAATATATATATACATATATATATACACTCACACATACTCTCTCTCTCACTCACACACACCTATGTATATACACAAAAAACAAACATAAAACCAATAAAAACAGATAAAATCAATGCCTCATACTGGGTTGAAAGCCAAAGAGTAAAATGGGTCTTAAGATGCTTTTTAAAAACAGACAGAGAAGGGGCCTGTCTAATATGTAAAGGAAGATCGTTCCACAATCTAGGCGCAGCAACAGAAAAAGCTCTGTCCCCTCTGAGCTTCTGTTTAGATTTAGGAATCTGTAGGAGCAGCTGATCAGCTGACCTCAAAGACCGGGCAGGAGTATAAGGATGAAGCAGCTCTGCGAGGTATGGCGGGGCAAGACCATTTAAGGATTTAAAAGCAAATAGAAGGATTTTAAAATGAACTTTAAAGTGCACAGGCAGCCAGTGAAGTGAGGCTAAAGTGGGAGTTATGTGTTCCCTCTTTCGCGTTCCAGTTAAAAGACGTGCATCAGCATTTTGAACGAGCTGAAGACGTGATAGGGACGACTGGCTGACTCCAAAGTAAAGTGCGTTGCAGTAATCCAGGCGAGATGTAATGAAGGCAACTTTTATATTTGTAAAATCTTCCTAAAGGCCATAAAAAGTCCAGAAGAACCATATTTCTGTGGTCACAGCTGTGTACAAACCAACCAAAGCGCCACCATGTGGCGTTTTGGGAAACGTGCTACGTGACTGTAGGCTTAACATACAGTTCCAATGGGCCCAAGTCAACAGGAGGAAACTCACAGGAACTATTTGGTCCAAACACCATCACTTCTGTCTTCCTTTCTTTGAAATTTAAAAAGTTCAGGGCCAACCAAGCTTTAATCTCCTCAAGACATGCAAGTAGTGGAATGATTGAGTAGGCGTCCTTGCGCTTCAGGGGAACATAAATCTGATTGTCATCAGCATAACAGTGGAAGGAGATGCCATGTTTCCTAAGAATGAACCCCAAAGGAAGTAAATACAATGAAAAGAGCAGGGGCCCTAAAATTGAGCCCTGCGGGACCCCGCATGACAGGGGAGCAGTGGAGGATTCAGAACCAGCAAGCCGTACACACATGGTTCTATCTGCCAGATAGGACATGAACCATTTTAAAGCAGTACCACAAAGCAATAGTAATATGCTGTGGTCCACTGTGTCGAAGGCAGCAGTAAGGTCAAGCAGGACAAGGATAACATAGTCGCCAGAATCAGAAGCAAGTAAGATGTCATTAAAAACCTTTAAAGGAGCCGATTCTGTGCTATGCAGGGTTTTGAAACCGGACTGAAGAACCTCCAGGATGTCATGCTCATCCAGGAAAGACTTCAGCTGACCATAAACAATTTTCTCCAAAATTTTAGAGATAAAAAGGCAGCTTGGAAATGGGTCTAAAATTAGCCAACACAGACTGATCAAGACCTGTTTTTTTAATCAGAGGTTGCACTACTGCATGTTTAAATTTTGCAGGCACCACACCAGAAGACAGACTACTGTTAATAATGGCACAAACTGACTGACCTATAATAGGGAAAACATCTTTAAATAATTGAGGAGGAATTGCATCATAAGGGGAACCAGAGGGTTTGATATGGCTAACTACATCCTTCAACATCGACAGACTCACAGGCTCAAACTGATTGAAGACAGCAGAACAAGGAACATCAGAATCAGGTGGTAAAATGAGCAGCCTAGCAGTAGAAACCTTTTCAATAAAAAAGTTCAGAAAATTATTGCACAATTCAGGGGAGGTTTCCAAACAGATGGCCTGGCGAACACAGGAGATAAACAATAACTGAAGAGATCAGCGGTGCAGTCAGAAGGGTCCACAAGAAAGAGACGATCTGGCACTGAGGCAGCTGTAGAGCTGGCTTATAAGCTGTAGTCCTAATCAACCGCAGCTGCGCTCAGTGCCAGGTGCCGCAGGTTAATAATCAGTGGCTGGGGCGGAGTGAAGCGGAGCGCAGGTATGACACCTTCAAGTCAGGTAACATTAAATACCTGGATATCAATATCTCTTTCAAGCTGTCCGATCTAACACAATTAAACTATACCCCGCTACTTAAGACAATAGAGGACGACCTCCTACGGTGGAACTCCTTGCCCATATCACTTATGGGAAGAGTGGCTACTTTGGTAGATAACACAACAGTGGACTGTATGTTATGGTTTGTAGGTTATTCAGTATTATAACATCATAAAAGTATGGAACATAATTGATCTGTGCATAAATATTTGTCATAATTCTCCCTTCTGGGTTTCATATAATCATTCAGCTGATGTTACTCAGTGAACAACTGTTTTAATGAGCTGACACATTTAACTGATGTTATAGATTACATAAAATCTAAATTGTAAAGTACAGAGACACTAACTTTATATAAATACCTACTGTAATTCTGTAGTTGTTAGTGAACAGAGGTAAGAAAATCATACAATATTATCAGTACAAACCTGTGTTAGGTGTCTCTTCTGTGGAGGCAGCTGCTCGTCTGCTGCTCCTCTCCTCTACCACAAACTTGCCGCTGTCTCTCTCTCTCTCTCTACTATTTTGACTAAATGCAATTATCACTCCTTTTTTACAACTACTTTGATGACAGCTAGCCCGCTGTTAGCGAGCAAATGCTAACACGATATGGAAAAATAATAAGTTTCACTGTCATACACGTCTATGACTGATCCAATTACAATATACACAAGTAAAAACTATAAACGTGTCTTTATACGAGAACGTAAATGTAAAAATAAAATGTAAAAATACGAGAGAGTAAATGTTGACGACGGCAGTTTGATCAGCAAAGGCCACCGTAGTTCTCAGGGAAGGGAGGGGTGAGCAGAGGAGCATTTCTTCCTTGCAATCTCGAGCTTATCCTCTAGATGTCACTAGAAATTACATACTTCACCTTTAAGTTCGCTCACCCGTCTCTTTGCCTTGCAGGAGATATCACTTTGTCATGAACGAAAGGCTTTTCTTTTTCGAGATGAATCTTTCCATCTCTACTCTCAAACAAATGAACTAGGGCATATGTTAGTTTAGCAAACATGAAATGTGTTTGAATTAAATGAATTTATCATGGTTGTGTTCATTAAATGATTTGCTCTTGTTTGTTTAACATGCTTTACAGAATATTCATTTGAATTAGATTTATTAATTTCAGTCCAATGAGAATGAATTTTATCAAATTAACGCATCCAGCACTGTCACCTACTGCACAAGCTCCAAGGTCTTTCTACGCCCTGGATAGAGATGATGAGTAAGTGGAAATCAGTTCAAACCGCGCGTTTCTGAGCGTGGTCCTGATCGTGGTCTTGAGCGTGGTCCTGAGCGTGGTCCTGATCGTGGTCCTGAGCGTGGTCCTGAGCGTGGTCCTGGGCGTGGTCTTGAGCGTGGTCCTGAGCGTGGTCCTGAGCGTGGTCCTGAGCGTGGTCTTGAGCGTGGTCTTGAGCGTGGTCCTGGTCTTGAGCGTGGTCTTGAGCGTGGTCCTGAGCGTGGTCCTGAGCGTGGTCTTGAGCGTGGTCCTGAGCGTGGTCCTGAGCGTGGTCTTGAGCGTGGTCCTGATCGTGGTCTTGAGCGTGGTCTTGAGCGTGGTCCTGAGCGTGGTCCTGAGCGTGGTCTTGATTACTTGATTGTAAGTGTAAGTATATCTTTAATGTATTTATGAACTGTTTCCATTTTACAGGATGAACGATTAAAAAGTAGTTGTTTGAAATGTATGAGACCGTAGACTTGTGTTTTAGAACTATCAAGACGCCATAGCGTCATGTATTTACGCACACTGCGTGTGTATCTAAAACTTGCATTTTCTACTTTGAATTAATTAATTACATTTATTTCATTATTAATTAATTAAATTGCTTCTCTGTTTGTGTGTGCGCGCGCGCTGTATTTATGCGCGTGAGTGAGGGGGTGCGGCGCTGCGCGGTGGTTCGTGTCAGGACGTGTTTGCTGATGCAATGGTGGATAATTGAGTGGTTACGGTATCTTTAGCAATATCCTTGGTCGGCATTTAGCTCAAACTATAGCGTGAAATCTATGTTGTTGGACTGTAGCTGTTAGTGCATGTTAGGAGCATGTTGCTGTGTTTTTTATGGGACCAGGCTAAATATCGTAATACTGCACGTTTATTTTGGAGTTTTAGGTCAGGGAAGGAAGTCTTAGTGTATTAATATACTGTCCCAATTAAACATTACTGCCACTGAGATTTCACATATAGGCATAAGGTTTTATAGGGTAAGTATGGATAATTTTAACAAAATTATCCATACTTAAAAAGTGGAAGTTTTTGCATGTCCTGTATCTGCTCCTGTAATCTAAAATTAGCACTTGAGAAATATTATGACTGCATCGTTGGTAATTGCTTGTTACTGATAGAGTAAGAACTGTTACACATGTTGCAAAGTTTATGACTGTTTCTTACTTTTCCATTCAGAGATGCACAAATTTACCTGTGTCCCATGCTGATTTGTGTAAATCACCTCCATAATACATGGTAAGTAAATGTCTTGGTTTAATCTGCTGTCATATTCAAACATTTTAAACGAGCATTAGTGACTTAACATATATTTCAATTTTAAATGCTTTGAACTACTCTTTCTGCAAATTGTATTTACCAAAGCCCAACAGACTTTAGTTGGTCACTGTAGGTGTTTGAATTTGTCATATATTGTTAATACCAGGCATTATCTGAAAAAATGTCAACACTTAAGGTGCTTGGCTTAGAGTAACTTAATTGGTACACTTCTCGTGAAATAGAATTGTCAAGTAATTCATATTTTTCACCAACTACATGTCAACTGAAATGTGGAATACATTGGAAGCCTTAATTTACTCCCCCTCTCCTTCCAGTGACGTGTATGTGGCAGTGCAGGCATTGTCAAACCAAAGAGAGAAGTAGGTACCAATTACTTAAACATTATAAATTGCATCATCATCATTATGGGAGAGGTCAACATTATTTATGCATATATGTGAACTGTCCATGCACTTTCAAGACATGGATTGGACTCAAATCTCATGTGTATAAGTCTCACCCAGCTCACTTTAAACAGACAGCATCCAATAAAGTAACTTTTAAATGTGAGTTATGTGAATGTTATGATCTCTCTACTGAGAGAGATTTTTTTCTCCATATTGGGAGACATTTGCATAGTAATGAAACAGTTAATTGTGTATTTCTGGTTGCCTTTTCAGAACAAATGTTTACAGCACATTTTACACCCACAAAAAGAGGAAACACCATTCACATACACTAAACAATTTTAAAGCTAATATAGTTACATTTGTCGACCAAGTGCAAGTGTCAGATAACTCTGATAATTTGAGGGCTGGCTGTTCTGTTGAGTCATGTGAGGAATATGACACAGAGTCATTTTTCCCGAAAGTGATGATGGTGATGGTGAAAATCTGCCAGACCTAATTGAGCGTAAAATAGCAGTAATATTGTATATAACAGTATATTTAACAGTATATTTCACATACCAGCAAAGGAAGTAGATGAGTTACTTTTTTGTTAGGTTCAGCTAGTGCCCCTGTAACAAAGCACACAGTTACTGAAATTTAGCCTTCATATAGATGAGGCTGTTGACAAAGAATGTATACATCATTTCCATCAAACCAGTCCTGATGTTTTCTGGACTAAACCTGAGAGTGTTTTTACAGGCATCGAGGATGAAGAGAAGGATTTGAGAAGGTTACAGTGGTCTTCAGTGTTATCAGGATATTCCTGTTGGAAGAGAAGCCTGGAGTTGCTGCTGGGTGGCAGGTTCATGTAGGCCATCAAGGTTCTGCAAAGGCCGGATCTGCTTCTTTTGAAATTTCTTTTTTCTTTTCAGTTTGATGGACATAGTGGAGCATGTAAGGCAATGGTCCGTCCAGCAGTCGTCGGTGCCGAGCATTGTGCATTGTGCACTGAGCATTGTGATGTTTACATCTTGTCAGTCCCTGGCTTTTACAATGACATAGTCGATGAGATGCCAGTGTTTGGAGGGAGGATGTTTCCAGGATACTTTATATTAATTCTGAATGGTTGCTCTACTCTTTAGTATGCCAGACATGGTGTCCGTGGTTTACAAAAAGAATTTCAAATTTTGATTAGATTGTTCCAATGAAAATCAGATTGACTCTCATGTGTGCCTGAAGATTGGTGAGACCCTCATTTATGCTCTTATTTTCTTTTGAGAGTCAGCTTATTCCCTCCATGAGGGATTTTACTGGTACATATTCTATTCTGAGAACACCTGAACTCCACCTGAACTCCGCCTGAACTCCACCTGAACTCCACCTGAACTTGTTGGCTGAGCTCCAAAGATTCCTGTAGAGCCTGAAATTTCAGTTTTGGTTTACTGTGAAAACATTCAGCAAAGATCATCCAGATCCACCAGCATCTCCCTTTCCAGTGGAAAAAAAAGATGCGAAAGATAAATGCTTTGATTAACCTTTAGTTAGATGGCAGTGTGTATGATCACAGGCCTTAAAGACAGACAATAGTAATAGTTCATAAATGCATTTATGTCTTGCTTGACCATAAAACAAGACCATTCCATCTTTTCCCCAAAGCCTCATGTTAGATAATAGGGTATATCCAGTGAGATACACTATTATTCTGGTACTGATTCCATGGTACTTTGGTGACTTATGTGTTGCATCCAGGAAAAAAAAGGAAACAGTAGCAGCTGTGACTGGCACATGCAGGCACATGCAGGCACAGAGTCAACTATTTGTGGAGACCTTGATGACAGAGCATGCATTTTCAATATTGCAAATGCCTTTGCAAGAGGCCAAAACTGTCATTAAATACAACGTTTTCTAAAATCCCAGGTTTATTTTTAGCAGTAAAATCCACCTTTTAAACTTTTCATGGGGTATTATTGGTGATTTCTGGCATAGTGCTGCTGTACGAAGCCTGCTCTGTCATAAGATAAATGCATCGCCCTGTGTCAGAGGTGCTGTACTGAAAGAAGTAACTTTATTGTTAGTGTTAATCTGTATCTAGCTATAAGATTGCATAGAATTTTCTAGGTGAGTGAATTACGAAGTCATTTTTGACTATGTGTCAGTAACTCATACAAAACATTTTATTTTAACCTTGTTTGAATGTGTAGGAAATTTCCAAGCCTGACCACAAAAGAAAGACACTAAAACCAAACGAAACCAAAAAAGTCCTCCTCATACTCCATGTCCCAATCTGAAACTCAAACTCTCATTGCTAACAACCATTTGAAATCAACCATCTCTCCTTTCTGTCATGACGTCCCCTTTGACTTTAATATGAGCCCACGATGCTTCCTCACCTGGGCATCAGAGGTACTGAAACATACTTCATACCAGTCTTGTCCTCTCTGGATGAGACTTGCTGTTCTGTGTTGTAACAAAACCGTGCTTTTGGATCCAGAGTGGGGAATCATTGCACACACCAGTGCTCCCAGTATAGCTGCAGAAGTGAAGAAAGGGCCATGCCTTTTTCTTCATATTAAGTCGATCTTCAGGTTCCCCGCACAACAAAACCTAGCACCAGCCGCTGTTATCCTGCCAGCAGAGGGCCTAACAGCTCATGATTGCCCGCTCTTAAATAGACCAAGCTGGACCCAAAAGAACAACAGGATTCATTCATCTTGCTCCCTTAAATCACCCAAGTTGGAGGTGTGCCTGGGCAAAGAGTGGTTATTTTATGTTCGTTTTTTGTTGATTTGTGATTGATATTGAAATAATGTGCACATCGCTACTAGTTAATAGCTGTTGCTTCTTATGTGTTCTGCTTTGTTTGGATTCATCAACATCACTAGATTACTAGTGTTAGCTGATGACTGCATGCACAGCCAGTAGATTGCCTTATGCCTTCTGATTGCCTTCACTGTGTCTTTGACTGTGTTGTTCTCTGTGCTGGGGGCTCCCTCTCCTTTTTCTTGCTCTCACTCTCCATACACAATCTCATACATGCCCACACACTCCCAGTCCTGAACATACTCATCACTATTCAGTGAATGAGTATAAATGACCACTCAGCTCCACCTGTGGACTTGTAAGATCACCACCTTCAGCAGATATGTTTTCACCAGGCAGACACTAAAACTCACATTCATGTTCAAGGCTTTGTGTGTGTGACACATTCAAAGAGAAGTGGTCTGCTGTCATTTGCACATCCATATTGTATATATCATATTCTAATTCAATAGTTATGTTTACATGCACACAAGTAATTGGAATAAAAGCCTGATTGGAATAAAACTGTCATATAAACATGTCAGTGTCAAGACTCTGATCCAATATAGCCTATTCAGAAACAAATTTCACTCACAGAGTAACAAAAATAAAAGAATGAACATACACACAAAAGTCACAGACGCAAAAGAAGAAGAGGAAAATGAGACAGTACTGCACATGTCAAAAGAGTCCATTCTGACTGAACGCTTGATGCATGTGTATACACACTATAATCAGATCATTTCATTTTGCATCCATGTAAACAATGGAATTGTAAATTACAATCGGAACAAATCTCTTAGGAAAAAAAGACATTTTGCATATGTAAATGTAACTACTGATGTGATGGATCAGAAGAGACAACCATCAAATGATTCATTCAGTATTCACGAGGGATCGGTCAAGCTTGGATGTGGGACATGAGACAGATGCAGTTTTTTGGGAACATGGATTCTTGAATAGATGTTTAACAAATAAGACCCCTGATCATTATAAGAAATCTGTGTTTTGAAAAATGGAAAATGAATGCACTGAAACAGTAATCATATTATGTAGAGTTACTTATAAATTAATTTTATTTAATTTGCTGACAAAAGAGAAATTTTACTTTAAAATTTAAATGCAATATTTGATTATTCATGCTGATCTTTAGTGTTGAAATTAGAAATTCATTTTGTTACAAAAGTTGAAAAAATATCTAGTTTAAAATTGTTCAAACATTATGTAGAAATGAAAAATACACACAGATAGAAGCAGGTTTTGAGATGCACAATAAAAACAAAGAGGTTCTTGCAGAAGGGCATGTTGACTGACTTCCCCTGTACACGACAGACACAGATGTGATCTCTTGTGGGAAAATGTTCCAATCATCCATTCCAGGAATGTGCCTCTCCCAGTGTGGCTGAAGAGGAGGATTGTTTAAAGCCATCAGGCTAGCCAACCAGTAGCATTCAGAGGTCAGGATTTCCATCATATCATTAGGGTCTTGACTTTGAAGGGTCTGTATGAAAAAAATAAGAGAAAGATTTGTGTGTCATAGGTTAACAATGCACCCACATTTATTCATTTTAAAAATATGTGTGTAAATGTCCCATAAATCAATGGTCTGCAACCGGTGGCTCATGGAAAAAACTGGCCCACCAACAATGATATGAGTTCCACCAGGTCATTTTGATCATTTGTCCAATGTTTTGGACTGACAGAATGCTATGGGTGGCACTGTCATCATGACAACATTGATGGAGTAATTTCCTGTCTCTCACTCTTAGTTTCTTTTCTTATTCCTGATCAGGTATTGGCACAGAAAACAAAGAATTTCACTGCAGAGATTTCTTTAAATCCTACTCAACCATTTAGCTTGCTAAGTAAAAGAGCATTTGATTGTTCACTACAATAGTATATCATGACAATAAGATAATTGTCATGATATGTCTCCTGGCTGGTGGAGGTTTGGGTTTGTTTACAATAATAAGATAATGAGAGTGTTTACTCAGAAAATTTGAATACTTTTCATGAATAAATTCATGCATTGTCTACCATTTCATCCTCCACATGAGGGTCATAGGGAGCTGGAGCCAATCCCAGCTGACATACAGTAGATCGAAAGGTGGGGTCACACCCTGGACCAGTCACCAGTCACAGAGCCAACATACAGAAAGAAATAACAAGCCTAACCCTAACCCTAACCCATTCACACCTATGGTCACTTGTGAGTGCCCAGTTAACCTCTGCATGTTTCTGGACTTGTGGGAGGAAACTAGAGAACCTGGAGAAAACCCACACATCCTTGCTGTGAAACAATGATGTTAGCCACATCATTCAAACTTATAAATTACAAATGTGAATGGCAACAGAAAGAAAAGGGCCATTTTTCTTTCTCTCCCCCCTTTCTGTCCCCCACCTCTCCTCTGTCCTCCATTTTCCTCTCACCCCAACCGGTCGAGGCAGATGACCGCACATCTTTGAGTCTGGTTCTGTCAGAGATGTTTTCTCTCCACTGCCCCCTAGTGTTTGCTCATTGTGTGAACTGTTGGGTTTCTTTTCTCTCTGTAATATTGTAAAGGTTTTGGCCTTATTATGTACAGAGCCTTGAGATAATGTATGTTGTGATTTGGCGCTATACAAATAAAATTGAATTGAATTGAATTGAATTGAATTAAAAGCTAAAAAGCAAAATGTAGAGATAACGACACTTGATTCTAGACCCTGAAATGAGTGAGGGTTCAGAATCCCGAGTCTTCTAAAAATGAGCTGAAGACGAGGCTTGGTAAAAATGTTTCCAAGTCTGAGACAGGACCTTCCAAAAAAAAATGACAAAGACTCATCTTTAGTCCAACAACATTAGATTCTTTTAAAACGTATATGGAAATAACATTTTCACTAGTTGCCCAATTAAAAAAATGGTGCTTAACTTTAAACAAACAGACCTTGACCAGATTGTTTCTCCTGCTGTGGTACAGATCCAGCTGAAGAGTCAGTATTGCTGACTGTCTGTACTCTCTAACCTGCAACAAAAAATGTTTGTTACTAAAGGGCCACCGAAGCTGATGTCTCACCCACCCCGAGCCCCATTTAAGTACCTTCTGATCTGGAAGTCCACTGTTGCGCTTAATCAGTCCTAGCACTTCATCAATCTGTTTCATTTTTGCATCCATATTCTTTGCTGCATCATTAAACGTTTCCTAGAATCAACCATTTATGGTTCAAACAGAAAAAAAAACACAATAAGTATATTTGATTTGTAGTACCTCTGATTGGATTTATGGTCTAGTATGTATGGTCTAATTTCATGAGGCAATACTTAACCTGAATCCTGGCCTTTGTCTCCTCCAAGTCTGCTTCACTTGATCTCAGAAGATCTTTTATGTTCAGCCACTGCTCAAGTCTCAGTTTTTGATACATCTCCTTTAGTCTGATTGTGTTGACTGGGTTGGTCATGTCTTCGGTGTCTCCAGTCTGTATGGAAAGAGCCTCCTCCTCTGCAACTCTGTGCAAAATAAGCATAAAATTCTATTCACCAAAATACTTTACATATTTATTTAAACACATTTCATACAGTACATACCTGTCTTTAAATGACTGGAACTCCTCCTCTTTTTCTTTGAGAGCAGACCTGTGACATAAAATATATAGCATGTGGTAAAGTCTCTAATCTCAGGTCTTTCTGTGTGGAGCTTCCATGTTCTTCCTGTGTGTGTGTGTGTGTGTGTTTGTGTGTGTATGCGTGTGCATGTGTGGGTTTAGTCCGGGTTCTTCAGCTTCCTCCCACAGTTCAGAAACATGCAATTAGTCACTCTGAATTGACTGAAATTGTGAATTTAGGAGTGAATTGCTGTCTTTCTCTCTATGTTGGCCCTGTGATGACTGTCAACCTGTCCAGTATGGGACACTGCCTTTCACCCTATGTCAGCTGGGATTGGCTCCAGCAGCCCCACAACCTCACGTGGGGGATAAAGTGGTAGACAATTAAAAAAATGAGGATTAAAAGTGTATTTATATGTATCACTGAAACATATGTCAGCACAGCCCTTGTCACTAATTCTGACACATTACATGTGCTGTTAATCACCACATAATGATACTCAGCCAATCACCTACACTGGCTGCGTGAGCAGAACATCCACATCGCTGAATGATCGCTTTAGCTGTGATCCATTTACATACATACATACATACATACATACAGGGATACACTGACTCTGTGACTGGGTACACTGAGAAGTATTGAAGATACTGTACCACTGCTGTTAAGACTGTCACCACACATGCCCACCAGAAGCCATGGTAAAGCCAAGCTGATGTCCATGCTCTCAGATCTGCCAGAGCACAGCTTTCCAGGGCCATCAGGAAGGCAAAACAGCAGTATGCACAGAAGATCCAAAACCATTTCTGTGACACCAAGGATCCCAGACACATGTGGCAGGGCACATAGGCCCTGACAGACCAACAACCATGACACTCAGCTCCCTGACATACTGAATGACAACACACAGCCATTGAAATCCACACCCTCCCCGGAAGAGGAGCCACTCAGCCTGACAGCAGCCAAACTGAGGAAGGTGCTATCCAGAGTCAACCTTTGAAAAGGTGTTAAAGATCTTTCTCCTCACAGAGATCTTTAACACCTTCCTGGGCCAGGTTCTGGTCCCCATCAGCTTCAAGAAAACCAACATCATCCTCATGCCTAAAAAGTCAACAGCAGCATGTCTCCATGACTATAGCCTGGTGGCACTGACTACCATCATGATGAAGTGCTTTAAGCGATTAGCCAAGACACACATCCACACCTCACTGGGCTCCCACAGGGTTCCTACCTCATTCATGTGTCTACGGTTCATTTCATGTTACATGTATTCATATGATTCACAAATCTTCATAATGGACACTGTCATTACCACTGTCTGTCTTACTGTCTGTTTTTTTTGATCCCATGATGACAATGGTTGTAATATTGTTTATCAAACTGCTGGTATGTTTTTTGATATCTTTTATTCTGTTACATAAATGGTTGTTATTTATGTTATCATTTGTTATGGAAATGTTGTTGTTATTGTTCTTATGTATATGTTATCGTTATCTTATTATGTTTGTTGTTTGTTGCAGCTGGAGTCAGCATGGAACAACATCTCGTTCATCTACATGCTTTTTACATAGATTCTTTCACACTCACTCTCTCACACTCAGGGTATGAATGTGACTTAATTATGTGTCATTAACCTTTTTTTTTTCCTCCTTTCCCAAGTCCATGTCTGCTTCCTTCCATCCTCTCTCTCCCTCTGTCCTCATCTTGCAGGCTGCAGGATCCAGATCCATAATTATTACCACTAACAATAATACTGCTGTCATTGCTACTATGCTCCGATTAAAGTTCATCAGTACAATTTCTTATCAATAATGTTTGCTGCTGCTTGTATAAATGACACTGTAGTTCTATAAACATGACATAACTTTTCTCTCTGTAATATTGTAAAGGTTTTGGCCTTATTATGTACAGTGCCTTGAGATAATGTATGTTGTGATTTGGCGCTATACAAATAAAACTGAATTGAATAATTGAATTGAATGACAATAAACAAATCTTGAATCTGTATGTTCGTATGGTGGCAGCCATCTTGGAATCCCATGTCGGTGTTGGTAAGGATGCTCAGAGTTTCTGAACTGGAACTCAGGCACCATGAACATCCCATAACCTCGGAAATTCCAAGCTCCATCTACAAATGGAATTCTTTTCAGGTGGGGTCACATGATTACAACAGCCAGACTGAGTGAACCACATAGATTGTCTTAATTATGAGTTCTTACCTATTTTTATTGTGAACTGCTTGTCTTAAGATAAACAGCAACATAAACAGTGACATTGTGATGAAATTATTTTTCACTACAATGTCACATCTCGCTATCACGTATCTGTCATGAATGCCATAAATGCAACACTTTCTGCTCTTTTTTTTAAGTCAAAGCAAATTCAAAGGAATTAGTTCCCTGAAACCATTCATTCTTCTTCTTTTATTTATTATTATAATTTTATATTTTTTTAAAAAAAAACTTTGTGAAATCTCTGCAGGACAAATGGAGTTGCAGCTTCATACTGAAAGACCATGATATTTAGATGATAATAAAGGAGGATTTAAAAGAGTAAGAGAGACACCCACTCACACAAGACAGGAGGTGGAGCTGGAGGTGAACAGAAGAGGACATAAGAGAGAGGACAGGATGGAGGCAGATGGTGTGACAACCCCTAAAGGGAGACGTCAAAAGAAGATGAAGAAGGCCTGTTTCATTTATCAACATTAGAACAGAGCATAGTGCTAGAAAATGCTCCTGCTTGGGATTCCCTCGTTCTGCTGGGAGACTTCAGTGCTCACGTGGGCAATGACAGTGAGACCTGGAGGGGTGTGATTGGGAGGAACCTCATCGGGATGAGATCCTGCCCCAAGTGGAGGAGTTTAAGTATCTTGATGTCTTGTTCATGAGTGAGGGGAGAATGGAGCGAGAGATTGACAGGCAAATCAGTGCGGCATCTGCAGTAATGCGGGTTCTGCATCGGTCTGTCACGGTGAAGATTTACCAGTCTATCTACGTTCCTACCCTCACCTATGGTCATGAGCTGTGGGTAATGACCTGAAAGAACAACATCGAGAAAACAAGCGGCCGAAATGAGTTTCCTCCGCAGGGTGTCTGGGCTCTCCCATAGAGATAGGGTGAGAAGCTCGGTCATCTGGGAGGGGCTCAGAGTAGAGCCGCTGCTCCTCTGCATCGAGAGGACCCAGATGAGGTGGCTTGGGCATCTGGTCAGGATGCCTCCTGGACGCCTCCCTGGTGAGGTGTTCCGGGGCACGTCCCACTGGGAGGAGGCCCCGGGGACGACCCAGGACTAGCTGGAGAGACTATGTCTCTATCACATTTATATTGTATTTTTGTACACATGATGTCATGAGAGTGGGCCAATCAGAGACTTATTTACTATTGTTGTTTTTTAAAAACAAACAAAAAAAACCCAGCCCAGACTCAAATAAAAAGCCCAAATGTAGAGGCTAAAGTTAGAAACTATATGACTCATAAGCTTCTTGAAGCAGAGCTGTCCAGGTCAATTTAAAGGCAGTGCTGCAAATCTTAAAAACAAGGTTTAGTACATTACCTGGCTTCGTTAAGTTTCTGTCTGTAAAACTGGTCCATCTCAGCCAAACTGTTGAGAAACACCATAAAAAGGTAATGGATTGACTTTTGTTTTAACTCTCAGTAGGTCACCAAAATCTGTGGAGTGTTCTTCAATAAAATTTTAAAGCACCAACTTAATTCAACTTCATATCAACAGTATGAAGAACTGAATCACATGGATGAAGCCTGCTGAATCTATTAATTGTATTGTCCAGGTGGCTATAGTTATAGTTATCATACTGTGAGTGTTACACATCATCACACTGCAGAAGTTACAGTCATGGTGGATTGAAGACCAGCGTGTCTTATCAATAAAGGTAAAGATATACTTACCCTTCACACAGTAGTTTGTCTGTGTAAAGTGTTTCCATCTCAGTCAAACTGCATTAAAGCACAAAGTATTTATTAGATACAGTGTTTCTAACATTCATGACTCATGAAGTGGTAAAAACATTTTAAGTTATGTACTACTACTTTGAAACATTTGTAAGATTTAGATATTATACTTTTAGATTTAGATATGATATTTTAATTTTCTGCATGCACCTTTTTATGATTGTCTCCATTTGACTCTTTTGCTGAGTCAGAGCATCTCTGTGAGAGAAAAAACAAATTCAACCACCTAAACTGAAATTCAGCAAGTCACCAAAAATCCTGGTAAAATACTTTACTGTATATAAAGACTTTTTTTTTACCGTGTTTCTTTAAGTTTCAGTGTGAATCCTCCCATCTCAGTCAAACTGTTGACATCATCATCAGTGATTAAAAATCTCAAAGCAGAGTCTTAAAGTGATTGATTCTGCTCCTGTTTTTAATATTTTACAAACACACCTGTGTTTTTGTTGTTCCACTTGTCTATGTTGTGGGGGTCTGTCTCTCTTTTGCTGATGCCTTTTGCTGTGGAATGGCAACACTTATGCTGAATCATATTGTGAACTGACGACTGTGCAGAGAAACACTGTGGTTGTCTTTACCTGTGATCCAATGACTTTCTTGCCTCATAATACATGATGATGAGAAAATAAAGATTGATATCAATGCATGAGAAATCAATTTCACAAGTGAAAGACATGGAGTTGTATCTGTAATCCAAACCCAATCTCCACTTACACATACATCATAATAATAATTAATATCAAAGCTGCAGGCTGCTTTGAACAGGACCTTGCTTGGAATGCGATTATTCTTCTATCAAACATGTTGTTTTTTGGGCTACAGTGCACAACATTTTAAAATGATAACCTTTGACATGCTGCCACAGGAACACAGTTCAAATGGCAACGTTTAGTGTTACAAAGGTTTCTTTGAATGCATTGGCGAGTTATGGTAATAATACTATATACGCCGCACCACCCAAATTTCATAAAAGTTAAGAAAAAACACCTGACTATAAGCCACAGGTGGCCACGCTGAAACATGAGATGAGATCTTTATGGTACACAGAAAAAATATTTTAAATGTTTAATGACTAAACACGGCAGTAACACGTTAAGTGTTGTAATTTGATGGCGCCCTTACTCTCTGCATTACGGTAGACTTACGGTAAGTCGGCTCCGTAAGAGCGCCAGTTTTGTGCTGATGAGGTCGCACTTTACAGTTTAATAAATATGCCAAGAAGCAAAATATTGAAGTCGAGTATGTTCTACTTATTCTCCCCACGCAGTAGAAGACAACAACACAGCTGTTGCGCATCACAGCATCTCTTCAACCTGTCTGTCCTGCTCTGGCGCCGCTCGAGTGCCCTCTGGTGGCCGCTCGGCCGTAAATATCCATTCAGATTCAGAAAACTTTATTCATCATCATAAAAATCCATTAATAAGCCACATCACTCTATAAGCCGCAGCGGTCAAAGCGCGGGGAAAAAAGTAGCGGCTTCTAGAGCGGAATTTATGATGCAATGTATTGTGTATCATTTATCTTCAAATAGATGTGGTTTATTTACCCGTCAGTGAATCGCTGTTGACTCATCTCGCTGTGCTCTTATTCTCGTCCTGTGTAGGAATGCTGTACTCAGTCTGACACTGGTATGAATGTGACGCTCATTATACCAATAAGGTGGGGCATTGTCAGTGAGCACGCCCCCTGCAAAGATGATAAATAAACAGCAAGTGCAGCATTTCTTCACTTTGATTCTTTTCTTCACCTCTTTTACTTGCATCTGGTTTTGCAATGGCATACATCATCGCGATAGACTTTGGCACAGCCTTTAGTGGATATGCCTTCAGCTTGACACCAAGAGGGAAAGACATAGTGCCGCAATTGCGCCGCTGGGGTAAAAATTATGGAAAAGACACCTGTAAAACTCCAACCTGCATTCTTTTTGATGAGCAGGAAAATTTTCTAAAATTTGGTTATGAAGCCCAGGTGACATATACAGACATGCGCGGTAACGAGGCCAGAGAATGTTCATTCTTTGAATACTTCAAGATGTCCCTCTATGGTGCAGTGAGTACAAGTGATGTGATAGTCATAAATATTGTTAATTATAAATGTCTTTAACTTGTTGTCTGTAGGTACTAAGTTGTGTTTGGTGAAACTCTTTTAAAAATTCTAACACAAAATAAATGGAACATGTACAACTTACAGTACATTACACTGCACCTAATCAATGTTTGTGTGAAATTTATCTCATCTATTATTCCAGAATATCAACAGGGATCTGATGATTGAAGCTGCAAATGGGAAATCAATGAAGGCCTTGAAGGTTTTTTCAGAGGCTTTGCGCTACTTGAAGGATGATGCACTGAGAACCATTCAACTGAACACAAGTGGAAAAAAGTTTCATGCCTCTGACTTCACCTGGGTTGTGACTGTACCTGCCATCTGGGATCCCTCAGCTAAACAGTTCATGAGAGAAGCTGCAAAAGAGGTAAGAGTGTGAGAATATTAAGGAGAGAGTTCAGGTTTTTTAAAGTGTAATTATATGAGGTATTTACACAAAGTTAGACAGAAATAATTGCTCTAACTGAAAACGTACAATTCACCAGCTATCTGCCTTCACAAAAGCCCAGATAATGCTGTCTAATTGTTTAAAATTCGTGGAATCCATGTTTTAATGTGTCTAAATTTAGGATCTGGCTCTTCCCAAGTCATGTGCTGTGTGAAATGAGACGGTCGTGTTCCTTTTCTTCCTCTCCTAATAAATTCCGGCAGGCTGCACACCGGGACCTTAAATACTTCTACTTCCTCCACAGTTCAAAGTCCTGAATCACAGTTCTTCTGCTCCTTGAAGTCTGACTGTTGATTTAAGTTCTAATCAGCCAAAACATTCTACAAATCTGATACATTTAAACATATTTGATGTAAAATAAATCTAAATATCTGGATATATCTAAAACATATTTTATTTAGAACTAAAATATAGAATAGAATAAAACATAACAACAACATCATATATGTAAGTCTAACCAATGCAGTCAACTCTATAATTATTTATTATTCATGGCAGATAATTTGGACATGAAATATTAGAACTAACACAGGTTAGACCAGGTCAAATAAACCTGGTTAAGATTCTTAACTCTTTTCTTTAATCCACAATCAATAATATTTAAATAATATCAAGAATGTGTTGAAATTACTTAGTAAGTATTAAATGAAATAGACCTAATTATACCAAAATTATATTTTATTTTGTACTGTTATTTTTATGGAGTTAGTTTTATTTATTGGGTTTAGTTTACTATTATCCAGGCTCCACCGGACCTGGGACAGCGAGCTCGTATGTTAGTCATTAGCTGACCAACAGGGGGAGCACAAAGCACAGTCAGAATTCCCAGTGTTCACTGAACGACATACAAGCACGCCTCAGAAAAGTTCAACCATCCCTCCAAGTGGTAGGAGAGTTGACGTGTTCATGTTCTGTCTCACCAATACAAATAAACAGCATTTCCTCTGATCCCTAGGCTGGTATTATAACCACAAGAAATGAAAACAATCTGGTCTTTGCCCTGGAGCCAGAAGCAGCATCAATCTGGTGTAAGAAGCTGCCAGCCAGTGGTTTCATTACTGAAGGTGGAGAAGGAGAGCAGCTGGATCAGGCTCCAGGAACACAGTACATTGTTGTTGACTGTGGAGGTACTGTATGTGGTGACAATGACAGCCACATGATTAAGGCTGGTGCCTAGTTTCACTGTTGTGGCAGAGTCATGTTCACTCACAGAAATACTGTATTCATTTAGATTTATGCATTTCAATTGTATGTAAAATTTCCATCCATTTGGATGACCTCAGTGTGATCAAGCTCAGTCTAACACAAATGAATTCTGTTTGATTAATGAAATAATTCTTAATTAAATAATTATGAAATAGATTTGTGTGAAATAGCTGATGAATCCAATGTGTTTTAAGTCCAGCCACATCACTGCCATCTACCTGACTTGAGTGGCCAATGGATCTATTTAAAACTGATGTAGATCAATCTTATACATTTTTTACCTCCACTAAGGAGGTTATGTTTTTGCCAGCTTTGGTTTGTCTGTTATAACTCAAAGGAAAGGTGTGTAATGGGACAAGGAAGAGATGATTCGATGTTGGTAGTGATCCAGATCGCAGGATAAAGGCACAGTAGGTTCACAGTAGGTATCAAAGATTGATCCAAATCCTGTGAACATTCCGGATAATACGATCCAGAACAGGAAAAAACACCAAATTGTAGCTGAAACTCTGCCGAATCAGAAGTGTGTCAACAGATTTGCAGGATCGTTAATAGCTATGGAGCTAGATCCAGAAGAAAACCGCCATTACAGAAATATTGATTTTTGTGAACTAACTAATAATCTAACTAATAATGATATTCATGTGATTCCAAATGCTAAGGGGATGTTTTTGTAGTCAAGGAATCCAATAGTAATTCTAGGACTAATAACTTTGGATGAAAAATCACAATATAGAGGGAATTGAGCTGCTTGGTGGAGGTCTGTGCTCTCCGAGTGCTTTTCTAATAACTAGTAAACTAATTATCGTTGTTTTGTAGCTGGACAGATTCCAGAGAAGATTTCTTATAGTGCATGTTAAAGTGCAAAGTGTATGTCAAGACTCAGCCTCAGCCTAACCCTATGGTTTGCAGGGACAATGGGTTTAGAAAATAAGGTTTATTGGTTTAGTGAATTACCAACTGGACTCCATTCATATAGTACTCACATTTCAATTCATCCAAGACTGATTAACAGGATTCCTTATCAGACTTAATACTGTTAATACTTTGGTTTGATTTACAGGTGGAACTGTTGACATAACTGTACATCAAGTGCTGAATGGAGGAGCCCTAAAGGAGCTACACAAGGCCTCTGGAAATGATGAAGGTGGACAATCTGTAGACAAAAAATTCAAAGAATTCCTCAGACAGCTCTTCTGTGATAGTGTATGGGATGATTTTGAAAAAGAGGCTCCCACTGAGGTCCTGATGATGATGCATGACTTTACACGTTTCAAAACAACATACAAAGATGCACAATTTTCCCTCCCGTTTAAACTGGGAGAAATAGCAAAGACAAAGAAAGAAATACCAGAGTTTTTTAAAACAGAGCAGGGTGCATCATGGAACAATGGTTCCATTAAAATTTCAAAAGAGAAGATTAAGTCTTTCTTTGATGAGTCTCTAAACAGTATCACTCAGAATCTCAGAGAAATCCTGGAGAAAGATTTGAACGTTAAGTACATCCTGTCGGTGGGAGGATATGCTTAAAGCGAGATTCTGCGCCAACACATTATCGGTCAGTTTCCTCAGTATAAAGTCCTGTGTCCTTCTGCGCCGCAGGAAGCAGTTTTGAAGGGCGCAGTGATGTTTGGTAGAAACCCAGAGCTGGTGGCCTTTCGTAAAAGTATCTTCACATATGGGGTTGAGGTCAATGAGAGGTTTGATGAGTCCAAGCACAAGATAGAAAAGAAAATCACAAACAGTGATGGTGTCTGGTGTGATAATAGATTTCATAAACTGGTGGATATCAATGAGGATGTGGAATGGGACAAAACCAAAGAGTATATTTTTTATCCAATAGAGGCAAACCAGAAAAAGGTGAGGTTTAGCTTCTTTCAGACAGAGAGAACTCCAACACCGTTCTACGTGGACGAATGGGGAATGGAGCAAAAAGCCTCGTTAGTCGTTGACATGTCTGACACAACAGGTGGAATAAATCGTGAAATCAAAATGGAGATCAGGTTTGGCTTCACAGAAATGATAGCAACTGTCACTGACTTGACTTCAAAGTCAACACAATCAGTCACTATTGACTTCATGACTAAAAGTAAACATGTCTCTGAAAAAGTCAGACTTGCAGAATAATCCTCAAAATCTCATCAGGAGTCTAGAATGTTCAGACACAGATGATTGACAGTATAAATAGAATAAAACATGACTTGAACCCTCACTGATCCTGCTTCCAGCCACATGAACAGAGTGAATGTGGAATCACACATCAGATGCACAGGGAGAGTCGTGTTTCACTTTAACGGGGAGGGGTGAAGGAAAAGTACATTAAAAGTTTTACATTATCTTCTTTTTTTGCCATTAATTTCCTGCAGCCATTGCTTTTTTGGGGTAAATCGTTTTGGTGCACAAACCACTTTCTGCCATGCAGCAGAGCAATACAAGTAATATATACATAAATATAAACATAAATAAATATATATATCAAGTTTGTACAGCGAACCAAACAAAAAAAAATTAATAACCTGGCTGACTGCAAAACTACTCAAATCTAGGACGGAGTTACACACCACCAGCTTCTAAACAGTGTTGAAATGAGGGGAAAACAAAAGCAGTAAATGTATAGAACACCTGTATAGTAAAGAAATGAAATCATTTTGTAGAACAAGTTGTTACGTTACGTTAGAGAGATATAGAAAGGATGAACTAACTAGTGGATGGTAATAATATGTTTGAAAATTTTGACTTGTTTTTTTTTCTTCATTTGTAATTGTTTCCTTTTTTTAAATGTTTCTCTGAAGGACAACAAAAGCTCCCATCCTACACACTTTTAGCTGTGAATGGTTATTTATTTTGTTGTTTTTTTTTATTTTGCTGCCTATATTTTTCTTTTCTTATTTTGTGTCTCAAAATCATGTCTATGTGATCTTATAGTGTCTCCATTCTAACAGAAAATTCTGATGCGGTAATGTCTGTACCTTTTTTATACAGCATCAACTGTATTTCCTCCAGGTACAGTTGTATAAAAATATAAAAGGACTTTCAGGAAAAAAATTAAAAGTTACAGTTCAAATTATACACCAATAAAAAATAAAGACAATAAACATATAAAATCAAATATTCTCAGACATGACCTACTGTTATACATGGCATCATTAAATAAAAAAAAAATAAGAATCTAATGTCGTAAAAGAGTCATTTATTAATGTGAGAAAATATGCTGCTTATATGCATTTATCACACAAAGTCAAACTTGCTTAAATATTCTGACAACATAAATGAGCAGTGTTAAACAAATGGGAAAACATTTCAAAAAATTCAGGGACGTCACTAAAATCAAAAAGTCACCATATTAAGGGCCATCCATAACTAATTAGTTTGGAGTGTCCAGCCCCAAATCATTAGTCTGCATTCATACAGATTTAGAAAGATCCTATAACAAAGGAGAGTGTTGGAAACAATGCACAAACATGAGAGCGATGTTTGTCTATGTGTGTCGAGTCACATATTTTCTATTTTCTATACATATTCAAGTTCTGTATGGGGAATGTAACAGTAGACAAACGCATCCAAGTGTTCCTCAATCAGAAGCCCTGGATGAACAGCCCGGTCAAGACACGCCTCACAGACCACAACACCACCTTCACATCTGGAAACAGAATTCTACAGCACTGCCAGAGCTGACCTGAAGAGAGGAATCAGGAAAGTAAAAAGCAGAGCACAGACAGAGGATTGAAACAACAACAACCCTGGCAGGTGTGGCAGGAAATCCAGCAGATTACTAACTTCAAGGGACAGACCAACACAGGTGTGGACTTGAGCATCGCACTAGCGGATGAGCTGAACTCCTTCTTCGCACGCTTCGAGACCCCTGCCCAACAGTCTGCAGCCACACCACCCCAGCCCCATCCAGCTCCCAGCCCCCAACCACTGACTGTGCAGGCGCAGGAGGTGGAACGGATGCTAAGCAGAGTGAACCCCAGGAAAGCCTCTGGACCTGACGGTGTTCTGGGAAGGTGCTCAAGGCCTGTGTCGCACAACTCTCGCCAGGTCTTCACCACAAGCTTCAAGCTTCAACAACGGTGGTGACTGATAACGGGGGAGATGAGTCCGCCTACAGGGACGAGGTCCTGAAACTGTCTGAGTGGTGCTGAGCAAACAACCTGTCTCTGAACACCACAAAGACCAAAGAAATCATCAGGACAGATCCATCTCCCCTCTACTGCGCGGAGAGGATTCACACCTTCACCTTCCTGGGCACCGTAATCTCTGCAACACCTCAGCTGTCATCAAGAAGGCACAGCAGCGTCTGCACTTCCTGAGAGTGCTCAGGAAAAGGAACATCTGCGAGAAGCTGCTGGTGACTTTCTACTGCTCTACCATCGAGAGCATCTTAACTTACTGCATCACGGTGTGGTTCTCCCACTGCACCGAAGCGGATGGGAAGAGGCTACAGAGAGTGGTCAAGACAGCACAGAGGATCATCAGTTGCCCCCTCCCTTCCCTCAGAGACATTTATACACATATGTCAATCACAAGAGACAGCACATATCCCGCACATCACCTGTGCGACCTGTGGCAGGCGCTGCAGGTCCATCAAAACCAGAACTAACAGGCTCAGAAACAGCTTCTTTCCACAAGCCATCACTGCACTAAACACAAATGGGATCTGACACTGACTGACACACACACACATACACACACTGTAGCTGCTCCCAAAGCTTTTCTTCTGGTCAGAATTAAACCACGCATCGACTGATGTTTGACAAGAGTTTTATTGTCTTCCTTTCACACTTCAAATTCTCTTAAACATCTCCAAACACCGTGAAAAACGTGTGCGCCTTCTGACCGGAATACCAGGAGCTGCTAAGGCCTTACAGTAGAACTCTTGCACACATCTTGATCCATGAGCATCGTAGCTCCAAAAGAAAAAAAACAGCATGCACATTTTCCCAGCTACTCATTGCGTTAATCACATGACTACATTCTTCTATTTAGTGCAGCCCACCTATAATACCAGTAGGGGTCATTATTACCACAACTCAAATTCTGCATGAAGAAATTAAAATTTACATTTTAACTTATTATATAAGAAATGTCTTCATACAAAAATATTAATACAAACAGAAATTGGCACCCTTTTCAGCGACAGTTACACACACACACACAAAGACAATGTGCAATTAAAACACTGTACATATTTATCTATTTATTTTTATACCTATATTTGCACTACTGCCTTGTAATTTTTTAACTCTATTTATGTTGTTTCACTCTATTTTTGTTGTTTGAAAACTCGGATGCTGCTAAAAATGTCCTTGTACACTGTGCAATGACAGTAAAAAGGATTCTGATTCTGACTAACTTCAGTCATTGACCTGGCAGTTATCATAGGCTCTGTGGTGACACTCACTGGCAGCTACATGACACTACAGCATTAATCAGTACAGAGTCAAGTCAATTTTATTTATAGCCCTATGTCAACACAAAGTGGACTATCTAAAAAAATGTAAACTTGCCAAGTAACACGTGTAATTAAATACAAGCTGTATTTGTATGTAGTGTAATTAAAGTAGAGTAAAGTGTCATTGTATTTCTAAACCATTTAGAAAAAGTCTTAGGGTGACACCATCCTTGGCGAGTTTGGTGCAAACAGGAAACACAATCATTTGGGTACTTCAGACAATACAAGAGCTGGCTGTTGTCAGGAAGTACATACTGACTGCACCTTTTCATAAACTGTGTTTGTGCTGAATCTGATCTTCATAGAGCTCCAGGCATCACATGACTTAGTTTCTATGAATGGACTGACATGTTGGCAGCCAAGGATGCAGCAAAAGTAAATAGGACCGGTTCTGGACTCACCCTGTTAGAGTTCACTGTGCACATTAAATCCACAGAGTTCGAGCGATTAATCACAAACCTTGACTGACTGAATACTATATATGTATATATGATCATTATAATGCCAGTAGCATGCTTTTTATGCATTGTAATGGGTGGACATTATTTTAGACCTGCAGTATTCTGATCTAACTTTTCTTAAAATCTTCTAAAATCTCTTTTAGAAGATGTAAATGATAAAATACAAGCACATTCCAATTTACAAGCTAACAAACAGAGAGAATAGGGGACAAAAGTAAATATTCCTCCATCTGTTTTCCTTCCTGAAGAGAAAAATACAAACTTATGGTAAGTGAAGTAGGATCATCAATGAAGCTGACCTTCAAACACATTCAGTCAATTAAAGAAAGACAATTAAAGTAACAACACTCTTGCATAACAATCACCAACTATTTTGTTTGAGTAAAAAAAAGAATTTAGCCTTAGATATTAAATAAAATAAAATACTTGCTAGATGTATGAAAATAAAGTGCAGCTTTCCACTGTCATGCAGCTGCTCAGTGCAGCACTGTCCAGAGTCAGACCCAGGTCAGATCTGAATCAGATCTGGTCAAATATGAGTGGGAAGTTTCAGGATTAAAAAGTGCATTTTGGCTAAAACGCTGTTTACCCAGAATGCCTCACCCTACTATTGTTTTTCTGAATCAGCCACTGCAGCATGTGATTGCTCTGCTTTGCACTGCCCTGTTAATATCTACACTAACACTATATTGTTCCAGGAACTGGGGGACACTTTATAACAGCTGTTTGTCTTGCACATTTTAATGGAAAAACAGTGACCTGACAGAGGGAGACATTTTGGTGTATGAATGAAATGTAAATGTGAAGAATGCAGCAAATAAACAATGTTATTTAGAAATCACGTGGCTAAAATGACACTTCATCTTACTTCAATAATAGATGAAAGCAGCAACGTCAGAGTGGAATCATGTTGTGGTTTCCTCATTGGTCAACATACAGTATTTTTCCTGTCATCTACCATTCCACTGAAATGTGGAAGCTGGAGTGACATTTCAGTCATGCTTCTAAATGTCTGTGTGACAGTGGATTTTGTTTAAGGGATATTTTAAAAGAAGGATTGTGGGTTTGATTCCTGGCTCTGCCACTAAATCAGTTAGCTGCAAGTTGCTCCTGACAACTGTGTTCAAGTGAGTGTGGAAAAAGTGCTGCAAATAGACGTGATGTACAGAGTAAATACATGTAGGTGTTGGTGCGTGAATGGCAAAAACTATGGTGGCAGCTTTCAGTGGTCATCAAAGCCATGTATGAAAAATACAGGCATCTATAAACATGACATGACTGATTCTAAACTTGATACAACTGTTGTATATTTGGTTCTGTCAGAGATTTCTTCCTTTTAAAAGGGAGTTTTTTCTCTCCACTGCCCCCTAGTGTTTGCTCATTGTGTGAACTGTTGGGTTTCTTTTCTCTCTGTAATATTGTAAAGGTTTTGGCCTTACTATGTACAGTGCCTTGAGATAATGTATGTTGTGATTTGGCGCTATACAAATAAAATTGAATTGAATTGAATCCTTATCTTTCTCAGTCAATCACTCAAACAAAAATCAACATACACAATGAGAATAAATATGTTTAATTGGTTGGAACTGCATTGTGCCATTACAAAATAAACCATGACCATAAGTCATTACTGTGGAGGCAGCAATGGCTGCTGGAGACTACATTCAACATTTGTTTTTCATGTTCCATTCCTGTTTACCTCTGCCCTCCAGGAATGCATGGATATAGAAACATACTGTATACAGTATACAAAGGCACACTATTTTTGGAAACCTGGAATGTATTCATAGGCACTTCATGGGGGTTAGAAAAAACTATTACATCATCACAATCATCAAGACTCAAAGTGCCACTCAGTGTGTATGGAATTCAGTGGTACAGGCACACTTTAAATTATTGTAGGAAAATATGTTTTTGTTTGCTCTTTTTCCTCAGAAGAGAAAAGCACTGTGAGAAAGAGAACTGAGGAGTTCTGACGAGATGAGGTGAGGCCTGCACCCATTGGACAACCAGATCAATATTCCAATACATGACAGGAGTGCAGATGGCAAATGTTGACAACGGTTCTTACACAAGCTCTGTTACAATGGTTAGGGTTCTTGACATTCACTGTGAATTGTTTTTTTTTTTTATCATTTTATGATGTTAATAAAGTTATGTAAATAATGCTATCCAATTTTACTAATAAAGAGACACTTATTATAAAATATACACTTTTTAGAAATGACAATTTACAAGCATGGTGCAAAGTATTCATCAATGGTAAAATTATAAAAAATAGTCAAGAGCTTCTTCTGCATTTGAGGAGCCATATAAGTTTTCAATATAATGTGTTTTTAGCATTTAACTTCTGTTGGTTTGGGGTTGGTGTGGGGTTTTAAAGGCTGTGCTAGTGCCAAAGTGTCCAGAACAGATCGTGTTTTTAAGTGAATAAGTATTATGGGTGTAACCCATAGTGTAGTCTTCCAGTTACAAAAGTGGAGCAAATCAAGTAGGACGGAAGTAAGCCACCAGGGGGTGAGTACACTGGTTGGGAAAAAGTCTCACTTGAATTTTATCATCAGTTACAATTTTCTTGAAGTATTAATGGTCTCAACTGCTGCTTTGAGCTCTTTTTCAGTTAAAAAAATGTTCATTTCATAAGTCATTCTACCATTTACAGGAAAATATTATTATATTATTATTATTATATTATTATAATAAACTGATGGTGCATATGATTAGACACTACACACACAATGTGACTGACAGCTAGTACTATCCAATTGGTGCCTGGTAAGTAGATGACCTCTAATTTTCTGGTTTCAAAAACGGAAATGCACCGGTCAAGTCACAAATCTTAAGGCATCATAATATGACTTTTATTTCACAATCAGAAGACTGTGTACATTTTTATAATGAAGCCTTAATTGGAGCAGGTTAGTTGCCAGGGCGAGTTGCCATGAGTTAGGAGCACAAATTGCATCACAAACCAAAAAATGTCGCTCCTCAGGTGTGAGGACACATACAGAAGGCCCCGACTTAAACCCAAGTGTAACCATTAACTAGAAACTATCTGGACTGGACTACAAGTTTAGACTGTTAAACAACTAACTGAAAATGTGTCAGAATGTGTCCAAAATGTCTTAAATCTCTCTCACACATGTACAGGCAGCAGTATTATATCTGGCAGCAATGACAGAGCTGAATGTTGTGAACGTTGGTTGTGAGAAGCTTGATAAGCCAGTGCGACCTGCATCCTGAGTGCTTTCAAAATTTGTCCACACCTCTACCTCAATTACTCCATGATTTATAACTGATGTGTCAGTGCACAGTGTCACAGTTTTGGTAAATGCAGTGCAGACCTGGCTGCTTCTAGTGTTAGTGCCTTCATATCACCACAGATAATCTCTCACACACACAAAAATGTGTTTAAATTTAGGTTCACTTTGAAAATAAGTGTTACAAAAAAGAATGACAATGCAGTATAATACATTAACCGATAAAAAATAAACACAAACAGGTCTTAATTTTACATAAATGAATATATATATCATTTTTTTCTCAATTGCTTCATTTTCTACATAAATATAAAGTACAAATGCTTAAGATCAGCAATAAATACATTTTGATAAATAAGCAATGATGACCAAGCCTTGACTCTGGGCACTGGGAAATAATCTAGACAATAACAACCACATAATAATGATACTACAAATATTAATAATAATAATAATGATGACTGAATGAGGTGGAATCAACAGAAGAATGTGTTGACTTGGTTGCAGACATCTAACTTGCAGATCACCTCAGATACAGAATGTGTAAAAAGTTTGACAACTTTGAAGATTTTAAAGGGAAAGTACCTGCAGTCAACACTGGCAGGTCAACTGCTGGCTGGTCACACACCAAATACTAAAGAATACACATAAGTTCTCTCCCTCTTTCCTTGCCAACATTTGGTGACTGAGAACTTGTGTGTGTGTGTGGGGGGGGGGGGGCTGAAGAAAAGTGTCTTCAGTGAATTCTGTGGATGATCCTCAGTAACAACAGCTGTTCGGTTTGTGCAAATTAGGTTTATAATGTTCTTGAACTGAAATTCACACAAATTCACTGTTTTGGGACAGAGGCAAGAACTGAAAAATTAATAATATTAAAATTAGGAGTGGGGATATATCGAATA
>JAFBJR010000056.1:466539-482953 GCA_016785285.1 Brachirus orientalis | reverse complement strand
AGTCTTAGGCCACCATTAGATTTATTGTTTTAGCAATGCTATAATGACCATACTGTACAATTATTTCTCCATCACTTTATTGGAACATACCCTAAAAATATGGAGAAACACATATGCAGTTTGAAAATAACAAAACAACAAAAATGCTTCTATAATATCAAATATTTAGTGTGACCTACATTTAAAAAGCTGCCGTAAATACCTGGTTTACTCAAGACATGTTGGAGCATTACATACACATGTTGCACAAGTTCAACTCATTGACAGGTTGATCATATAGTAGAAGACTGACTTTTAGTCCCATCTTTTCAATCTAAACGCCAACGTTTTCACAAAAGTGACAGAAAAACAACAAAGCTGGTGGTGGCCTAAGACTTATGCACAGTACTGTGTATACACGCACACACACATATACACACACACCTCTAGCGACCTCAAGCGACTAGCGACACGAATTGAAATCACGTATCCTTCTAAAGGACTTTGCCCACTGGATGGGAAGCTCCCTCCACATAAAGCATGATGCAAGGAAACAAATAAATTATGAGGACGAGGGGAAAAACATGGCATCACGGTCTGTCTGCGACTAGAGAAGGCTTCACACACACGCACGCACGCACACACATCAAGCAGAAAAATGTGCACTTTAATTTCATTTTATTTACACTGTTTGTTTGATTATGGTATTGAGAGCTAATGTACATTAGGGCTACTTAAGGGCTACCATGTACATTTTTTATTTTAATTTATTTAAGAGTGTATGAGTTAAGATGCCTGGTTCAAAATAGTTTGCTCTCTTTAATTTGATTGTGATTCTCCCATTGTTGCATGAAAATAAGTGTTATGCATCCAAGATATCAATTTATTATTTATACAGTGATGTAGAGGAGATTTTAAAATCAAGACATATATCGCGATATATCCTAAAAATATTGCGATAATGGTTATAGGCCATATCACCCAGCTCTATTCAAATTGAACTTAATAATATGTACAGTATGTTGGAGACAGTTCATACCTTTACTTTGTGCTTGCATCAAAGGATTAGTAGTTAATATTTTAATGGTGTAATTTGGTAATGTTCCAATTTTGTTTTAAATATATAATAAATAATAATAAATTGTTACTTAAAATTATATGGCAAATCCAACTGCAGTAACAATATGTCACAAAAATAACAGTAAAATATTTTACCCAAATGATTTTGCCTTAATGGAGGCGAAGATAACCTGAACTTAACAAAGATAACCTGAACTTGTAAATTGGATGAAATCTGCCCTCAGATTTTATACTGAATCATATTCATAGACTCTACACGTAGAACCCCAGAGAAACTGTCCAGTAAAACGAGGCACATAGCAGTCTGTGACTCAGCTCAACATAATCAAATGACACGAACAAAAGAAAAGGAAGCAGTCATTATTAGAAAGAGGGAGGCTGACTGGTGGTAGCAATAAATCTTCAATACACTGTAGAAAATTTACCTCCTGTTTTATGTCAAAGTTGGACACTGAGCAGCGCTTTGCTTGGCAGGTGTAAGTTTGCAACACACACACACACTGATCTGTGAGCTGCTTCTCACAGTCATGTCACCATGGCACCAGTGCAGAGCATGTATCAACATTACATTATGAAGAGACTTGATCTGATTTAGTGGGGCTCCTTTAAGGTAAAACAGTCCATGAAACAGAAGGCATCCGGTCAGTGTCCTGACACTGACATTGGTGAGAACACTGCGCAGAGAAGACTGTTATACTCCTGTAAACAGGGCTGAAGAGGATGGAGTTAGGAAGGTGGCTAAAGGAGGAGACACGTTAATCATCAGAGATGGAGAGCCTGCTAAAGATGGGTAGTCGGCGGGAGGCATCCAAGAGGGGGGAATCAGACCCACTCTGACTGCCTATACTGCTCTGGTATCCCTCCTGGTCAGACAGGGAGTCTGGAGGGCTCTCTGATGTGGGCTGACAAAAGCAGGAGGTGGTTGGAGAAGGCAGGGCCAAAACCTGAGGCTCAGACACAATGGGGTGCCCCAGAGTCAGACCAAACAGGTTGTCGAGCTCCTGGCAGGAATAGGTACCACTCTGCCACTTTGTAAGGTCTTCAGTGGAAAAGATGGGTGGAGGTGTGACAGACATTGGACTGTCCTCCAGGCTGGCAGAGCTGGGGAAGCCAGCAAAGCTGATGCTGTGTTGTAGCCGAGGGTGCTCCATTTTGTTGAAAACAGAGAGTGGAGGGGGCCTGCGGCGTTCCTCTGCATTGTGAATGAAGTGGCAGCGGGGACCATAAGGACAAAAACCAATGGTATGGAAGGTGCGACACAGCTCTGTCTTGTACTTGGGGTGACGGCTCATGCTGCGCAGCTCATGCATGCCATGGGCAAACTGGCACTTGTCACCATACTTGCATGTGCCGTTCTCCTCAAAGGGCCGACATAACTCAGTTTTATAGCGGCTTGAATTGACTTGGCTACCTGAAACAACATTCACCTGATGAATGGGATGAACCTTGTCTCCCAGCTCTGAGTAAGAGCGCTCACGGTTCTCTTTGTTGTTGTTGTTGCTGCTGCTGCTACCAAGCAACACTGGTGGATCCGTTTTAAGGCTGTTGACATGGGTGAACTTTGTACTAGGGAGGCTGACTGAGTGACAGCGTTGGAACAGGCCTCCTGCAGAGGGGGCCCCAACTACTTCCCTGTCCAGCAGAGACACAGCGGGGTTGCAGGAGAGGTTTGCACTGGAGCACAGGACAGACGTCTGCTCAGGTCCACCAAGATTGTTGTTGCTGTGGTTCAAAATTAAACTGCTCTGCAAAAGAAATGCATGAAAAGTTAATGAACATTTCATCCTCTCTGATGTCCATAGATTATTAACAATAGACCCCACCATAACAGACGAGTAGGTTTTAGAAAATAATCCCAATTGTCATGAGCAGGACTAATGCTGTGTTCACACAAGATGTGATGTGAAATTTGTTGCAAGACACTTTTACACACAAAGTCAATGTACAGAAGTGATTTTCGTGTCAGCTGGACTGAACAGCACAATGGGCATGATAGCTGCATCCATCGGGTCTATTGCATGGCAGTGGGTCAAACATTTTCATTCAACAGATTTCATATTTAATTTATAACATAAGAAAATGTTTCCACTGACTAGCTGCTTCTTCCAAATGGGTTCATGACTAGTGCGCTCTCAAAGTTCTCAAGAGTGCATTCCACAGTGCACTGTTGTTATAAAAAGCCTCACCCATAATAATCTAGTCTCAGCCTATCAAGCCACTATCGCACAGTAAATCTGATTTCTGAATTTACAGCTTGTTAGAGGAATTAGATCCGATCCCTGTTGATTATGCTCTCTCGGTGCACCATTTACAGTCAAAAAGGGACAAGCATGGGGTTAGGGCATATTGCATGTAAGGATGCTGGGACGTATACATTGGGTGTCTGTAATTCCAGCAATTGGTTAATTCCACCTTGAAAGTGCTTTGTTAATAAGCTAAATTTTTCTTAAATAAATTTTAATTTAATTTTCCAACTATATATATTTTTTAAAAGAGAGTATCCCAATGCGTTGGAAAACAGATAATCTTTTCTCACTTTATCATATCAGAAAATGTTCTGTTCTTCATTGCACATGTTCCAAAAAAAGGCTGGAACTAACTATTATTTTAGCAATCAACAAATTGGTTGATTATTTAAAATTAAATAATTATCTTAAATAAAATAATCTAGGAACTTAATGCATTTGACAGTGAGCATTCATGACAAACTTTACAACAATTTCCAGCCTCGGGGCACCGACGGCTTTGTTGTTTTTATGTCTGTCAAATTTTATGATTATTGGAATTCGGATTAATATAAGACTAACTTTTATCCCAAGCTGTCAATGGGTTTAACTCATTCAATGTGTGTATGTAATGATCAAGCATGTCTTGATTACAAGGCATAAGAGAAGTGTAAGGGCAGGTCAACCTAAATACTTGATACTTTAACCTGTAGAAGCTATTTGTTATTTTAAAACTATACATGTGTCCTGATTTTTTTGGTTATGCTGCAATAAAGTGATTAAGAAATTATTGAGGGTTCCCACAATTTGGTTGACTTCAAATTCAAGGATTTTTGGGACCAATGGGATCCACTTTTATTGATTTGCAGCAAGCTCTGCATCTGACCTAGGGATCTTGGGCAGGCCAGTCTGTAATTTTCTTTGGTGAACCAGAGTGGCCAATGTACTGCTAGTAATTATGACTCAATATTTTTCTGTTTAATAATGCACGAAGGAGTGGGTAGGAAAAGTGTAGCAGTGGTGAAAAAAAGACTCGCTACAGCCTCTTCTCCAGTCTTAAATACAGAAAATATAACCATGACCATCCAAGGGCAAAGGCTTTCACTCAAACTGGTGAAGACAACCAGCCCTTTTCCTTTATTGAGTATACTAGTCTTCACAGATCTGTGTAGTATATTGTGGCTAAAGCAGCGACTGAAATTGGAGTGCCAATGCGAACACGTGGCATCTTGTGGTAAAGGAAGGTGTCTGGTCTCAGTGCAGCAGGACTCCATAATCACTATGCTGATGTTATGTTTTCACATACCACAGTTAAGGCCAAATTGAAATTAACAATTAAAAGGAAAGTGTAGCCACATAATCATAAATATCATATTCTTATTACCCTCCTAAATTCAGAACCCTTATTCAGAAAGAACTAAAACTGATACATAGTGCTGGGTGGTAGAGGTGGGAGCTATAGATGTATCGATTGCGATAGTATTGTAATTTTTGTTTTATGGATGTGCAAATTGACTGTCGCTCAGGGGAGACATGCAGACAAAAGTGGGGACACTAGAACCCACATTTTAAGACAAGCCCAGTAAACCTGCAAGGCACACTCAACAAACCCTTGTTGCATCATTTAGCAGAAAAGTGCCATATAATATAAATACCTCTGTATAAACACTCACCCCCCAGCGCTATTCTGCTGTGCACTGTGTTCTCACCAGCGGGTAATTATGTAAATGAAAGAGAGCCACACTCGACAGAATTATTTCTAACAAATTACATTATATCAAAGAAATAGAACTGTTTGTATTAATAAATGGCTTCTAGATGTAACATTATGTCATTTGACCGGTGACATTGGTGGGGGTGGTGGCATGCACTTGTGAGGGTGGGGGGTTTCGGCTACCCACTGGAAAACAGAGATGGCAATCGTGTTGTTGACAAAATCCACACCATTTGCCGTAAATGTTTTAAAAAAACTTTTCTGGGAAAGGACAAGCGCCTTTTCTCAGTGGTTAAGAATGAGGGATTTTGCTCGAGCCCTGTTACATACTACCAAGCTGGGCGCATTTCTCCCAAAATGTGCTACCTAAATTCCTCGACAAAGAATTAAGCAGTCACCACCGATGGATGAACATCCCGTGCCACACAAAGCTACAGTTCATGATAGTAACTGCACCCTATATTACCAACAAATGGCAAATCATGAACCCCGTCCTCCAAAAACACGTGGTGTACAAGACTCATACAGCCTGAAATTTGGCAAACATACTGGAAGAGGTTGTGGCAGAGTGGAAAATCAGCAAGTCAAACATCCCTGTTCCTGCGACCATAGACAATGCCAAAATTACAGCTAATGCTTTAGAAGTGACTTTAGAAGACACTTTGCACACAATGTTAATCTGGCTGCACAGAGAGAGATGAGCATTAAGCAAATGTCCCGACTCCTTGGCAGAGTGAGAAAGGTGATCACGTTTTTCCACCACAACACAACAGCTGCATAAGTGTTGGAGGAGAAACAGGAGCTGCTGCAGATGCCCTCACACAAGCACACAGCACAGACAGGAAGTCTGTTAGCTCAGAGTGTGTGAGAGATATTTTTTTAATTATATTTTATTTAATTTACTTTGTTCCAGAATGTGGAAGTGAAAAAGCTTGACCCATTTATTTTTATTTCTTGCTTATATTGTTATATTTATTAAGTGTTCTAATAAATGGTCAATTTTTTATTTTCAGAACCTAATTTTTATTCAGACCCAAAAAAAAAAAAAAATCAAACCATGTATTGAACCGTGGGTCAAAAATAGAGATACACTGAAGTCACCATTTGATTGGTATCGTTACAGTCCTACTAATAATAGGTACTGTATATACACTATACATTAATCATATTATTTTCTATTTCACTGAAAATTGGGGATTTTGTTTATATTAATGACATTTGTTTAAACTTTCTATACTTTTTACAGTATAAACACACACTAACACCCATGTTCCCAGAAGCTCAGGCCAAGGAGGAGGAGTTGCAGCCATTTTTAAAACTAGTCTATTAATTAACCCCAAGCCCAAACCTGAATACTTACCTTTCAAAAAGCCTTATCTATTTATTTAATCCTAGTTTAAAATCACAGAAACCAGTTCTGATAGCCACTGTTTATCGTCCACCTGCACCTTATTCAGAGTTCTGAACATCCATGTAGATGTTGAAAGTGATAGTCTTAGTTCTGCATTTAATTCACTGTTAGAGTCAATTGGTTTCATGTGAATAAACCCACTCACTGCCCTAATCACACCCTTGATCTTGTACTCACTTATGGCATAGATATAGAAAAATTAAATATTTCTCCCCAAAACCCCCTCCTAACTGACCATTATTTAATCACATTTAATTGCACAATAACTAACTACAATAACATTAAGAAAAATACCACTTCAGTCGGTGCCTGTCTGATAATAATGTTAATACTTTCAAAGAGACAGTGCAGCCGTTATTTAACTCTGTGTCATGTCTAAGTCCACCTGAAGTTAACAGTTATGATTTTACACCCACTTTCATTGATAATCTTGTTGATAATGCAGCAGCTTCACTGCGTACTACATTAGATAGTGTTGCCCCTCTCAAAAAGAAAGTGATGGATCAGAGGAGAATAGCACCATGGTTTAACTCCCATACTCGCTCTCTTAAACAGGCTTTACGTATAGTCATGGAAAAAATTATTAGACCACCCTTGTTTTCTTCAATTTCTTGTTCATTTTAATGCCCGGTACCACTAAAGGTATATTACTTGAAGAATACAATGAACACGACAAGAAATGCAGCTGCTTACATAATACTTTATGTCCTATTTGACATCCTTAAGCTGAATTGTATTCCCAGGGTATATAAGAGGCCATTTCATGTCATAAGCAGCACTCTACATGCAAAGGCCTGGAGTGATTTCCTGCTTACTTTCAAGCTGTAGCACAACTCAGAAGTTGTCAGCTCTCACATAATGCCTAAAACAAAAGAATTATGTGAAGCCACAAAGGCAGCCATCTTGGCACTGCTGGAAAGTGGCATAAGTGAGAGACAGGTAGCCAAAAAATTGAAGATCTCCAAGACAGCTGTTCATTACGCCAAGAAAAAACACGCAGAACATGGTACTACCAAATTGCTAGCTGGTTGAGGCAGGAAACGTCTTTCTACCCCACGAGATGACCGTGCACTCATCCGTTCCTGTATCAGGAATAGTTGTCAGACCTCCAGGGACCTTAAAAAAGAGTGGGCACTGTCGAGAAATGTGACTTGTTCGGCAAGCACAGTTCAAAACCGACTTCTTGAAGCTGGTCTGAAGTCACACAGGGCACGGAAGAAGCCCTTCATCAACGAAAGGCAATGGAAGGCCCGGTTACTCTTTGCTAGGGATCACAAGGATTGGACTGTTGATGATTGGGCTAAGGTTCTCTTCAGTGATTAATCCAATTTTGAGTTGTTGCCCACTCCAGCCAACTTACTGGTCAGGAGGAAGCCTGGAGAAGCCTACAAACCAGACTGTCTTGCCCCTACAGTAAAACATGGGGGTGGATCAGTGATGATCTGGGGTTGTTTCACTATGGGTGGAACAGGGCAAATGCAACTGTGTGAAGGGAGAATGAACCAGGTCATGTACAGGGCTACTCTTGAAAATAGTCTTCTTCCATCAGCTGGAAAAGACTTTCCTGCCTCGAATGACTGGATTTTCCAACAAGACAATGCCCCTTGCCATACGGCAAGGTCAGTTACAGCCTGGATGAAGAACCAGACCAGAACCATGCCTTGGCCTGCTCAATCACCAGATTTAAATCCAATGGAAAACCTGTGGAAAATCATCAAACTCAAAATGGAGAACCACAAGACCAAAAACAAAGCAAATTTGTTTGAATTTGAGCAACAGGAATGGGCTGCTGTGACAGCTGAACAATGTCAGAAGCTGGTGGAGAGCATGCCAAAACGCATGGCTGCAGCCATCATAAACAATGGTTATGCAATCAGGTACTAACTCCTGTGTGTATCATGTGACTAAAAGAGACAGAAAAGAAAACATGGAATGCCTAAAAGCACTGTTTTTGGCAGTACAATGCCATAGCTATTGATGTAAGAACTTAAGTGATTTTGGTTATTACCAAGAAAACCATGGAAAATGGCTAGATATCTTAAATTAAACTCTTATGAGCTATTTTGGATGTTATCATTATATTTGTCCAAACAAATGTACCTTTAGTAGTACCAGGCATTAAAATGAACAAGAAATTGTTCAAAACAAGGATGGTCTAATAATTTTTCCATGACTGTAGGTTCACTAATCTAGGAGAATTTCATGTGCCTGGAAAGATGGTCTTGTGGCTTATAAAAAAGCCCTTCATAAAGCTAGAACAGCCTTACCAACGACCTCCTCTTGGCCTCAGATAATGGTCTGGTCTCTATACTTGTCCTGTTAGATCTTAGTGCTGCATTTGACACCATTGATCATAAAATTTTACTGCAACTTTCAATCATACTTATCCGATAGATTCCAGGTTGTACATGTTGATGACAATGACTCATTGCAGACAAAAGTTAATTATGGCGTTCCACAGGGCTCAGTTCTTGGACCTATACTTTTTACCTTATATATGCTATATGGAAGCATTATTAGAAAGCACAACATACACTTTCATTGTTATGCAGATGATACACAACTTTATTTATCAATGAGGCCGGAAGAAATAAATCAGGTTGTTCAACTCCAGGAATGTCTTAAGGACATTAAGTCCTGGATGACCTGTAACTTCCTACTTCTAAACTCAGACAAAGCTGAGGTTATTATACTCGGCCCTAAACACCTTAGAGACAAACTTTCTGACCATATTGTCACTTTAGATGACATCACCATGGTGTCCAGTTCCACTCTCACACTCACTCTCTCACACTCACTCTCTCACACTCACTCTCTCACACTCACTCTCTCACACTCACTCTCTCACACTCACTCTCTCACACTCACTCTCTCACACTCACTCTCTCACACTCACTCTCTCACACTCACTCTCTCACACTCACTCTCTCACACTCACTCTCTCACACTCACTCTCTCACACTCACTCTCTCACACTCACTCTCTCACACTCACTCTCTCACACTCACTCTCTCACACTCACTCTCTCACACTCACTCTCTCACACTCGGGGATTTCCTGTGGTGCACTCACACTCACTCTCTCACACTCACTCTCTCACACTCACTCTCTCACACTCACTCTCTCACACTCACTCTCTCACATGAATGTGACTTAATTATGTGTCATTAACCTTATTTTTTTTTCTTCCTTCCCAAGTCTAAATCTGCTTCCTTCCATCCTCTCTCTCCCTCTGTCCTCATTTTGCAGGCTGTAGGATCCAGATATTATTATTATTATTATTACTAACAATAATACTGCTGTCATTATTATTATGCTTTGATTAAAAGTTCATCAGTATCATTTCTTATCAATAATCTCTGCTGCTGCTTGTATAAATGACACTGTAGTTCTATAAACTGACATAACTGACTCTAAACTTGATACAACTGTTGTATATTTGCTCCTGGTCTCTCTCTTCTGTCTCTCCCTCACCTCCCTCTTTTTCTTTCTCTCCCCCCTTTCTGTCCCCCACCTCTCCTCTGTCCCCCATTTTCCTCTCACCCCAACCGGTCGAGGCAGATGACCGCACATGTTTGAGTCTGGTTCTGTCAGAGATTTCTTCCTGTTAAAAGGGAGTTTTTTCTCTCCACTGCCCCCTAGTGTTTGCTCATTGTGTGAACTGTTGGGTTTCTTTTCTCTCTGTAATGTTGTAAAGGTTTTGGCCTTACTATGTACACTGCCTTGAGATAATGCATGTTGTTATTTGGCGCTATACAAATAAAATTGAATTGAATATAAGATAATATTGAGCACACTAGGAAAATTTTCCTTTTTGTGTTTGTGATTTTGTACAATCCTGGACAGAACATAGAGTTTGTCATTTCACTCACTCTCACTCATTTTCTACTGCTTTATCCACTAGGGGTCGTAGGGGGTGCTGGTGCCTATCTCCAGCCACTCTCACATTCATACCTACGGGCAATTTAGAGTGTCCAATTAACCTAGTCCCCAAATCTGCATAATCTGCATAATTTTTATAATAATATTATTATTATTAATAATAATAATAATAATATGGCTCAATCTATAATATCTACCTGGTTACAAATGTTTAAAAGTTTAAAGAGTTTTTTTCTTTAATATAATCTGTAAGCAACAATTTGAGTTCTAACTTACACAATTGAAATCACATTTATAAAGGATATTGGCTAAATATCGATATCACCAAAAATATATATTATATATTTGCCATTATCATCCACTCCTAGTGGACGGGTCATACCAAAAAATAGTTTACGATATGAATTTCTCCTACACCCTAAGGTTGGTATATGAAGAAAGTAACATGGTGCAGCAAAACACTGTTCAATGGGGGACCCTTTTCATTCACATGCGCGCGCACACACACTCAACTGCACCTCTCTAACTGGAGCGCTCATGCGTAGAAATACCACTACCGTGAAACTGTTAAAATTTAAAAAATACCATGATATACATTTTGGTCATACCGGCCAGCACTACTAACAGGCTATGAAAAATTAAGCATGACTAATGTCAGGAAGTAGACAACTAAAATCTGGTCACAAGAATCGCAAAGCAACTCACTTTTTTTCCTGTTGTTATGATGTTTAGTTCAGGTGGACTTCGTTAACATTTGTCATGAACCTACATGTCACTCTGTATTAAAGCTGGGTAATAATGCATTTATGTGGCTCTAATCTAAGGTGCTGTTGATCTGTGGTTTGAGGACGTAACACTAATGATCTCCTGCAGCAGAGGTAGCTCTTGGTCTTCCTTTCCTGGTACAGCCCTCAAAAGAGACAGTTTCATCACAGACTTAGATGGTTTCTGGTACTGTACTTAAAGTTACATTCAAAGTGCTTGAAAATTTTCCACACTGATTGATTGATTGATTGATTGATTGATTGATTGATTTCTCTTTACTTTAGTTGAGTGATGAGTGGTTCTTGCCATAATATGGATTTGAATAGTACTTGAGTAGGGCTATTTATTCACTGAATACAACTGTTTTCTTGATTGTTTTCTTGAGTAACTGATTAGTTGTTAGGTCCATTGAAAAATAAAATAATAAAAAATTGTAAATAATAATAATAAATAAATAAATAAATGTGAAAATGTTGATGAAAAGTCTTTTTGTCCACTTTAAGAAGCAGAACAATCAGAGAACTGCTTTTATTTATTAATTAAACATCCCAGATTTATTAGCTATCAGAATAGAAATCATTCTATATACAATTAATAATCGATTCATCAATTCATTGCTACAACCCTAAACAGAAGGTCTCAAACACGCTGGAAAGGCAATAAATTCCATAAACTAACTCTTGGCACAACTATGGATACCTGATATTATCGAAACAATATATTATCAGGCCTATATTGACTTTAAACTGTATTATCAAATATAAGTAAACACGCCCAGATCCACCGATATGACTAATGAATAAACAATAGGCTAAATAGACTACCTCCTCAACTTCTATGCTGGCGCACTATCCATTTTATATTTATTTATTTTGCACTGAAATTATCTACATCTTCATCGACATGAGCATAGAGCAGGAGCAATATATATAAAAAAGACTGAATGCAGAGAAGAGCATGGAATATTTCATTGCCTGTGATCAACCAAGCACTCCCTATATATTGGCATAACAGCTAAAGCTGAATATTGTGCATCCCTACTGAACATAATTCCAGTTAAATTCTTTATGAATTTGACAGCAGTGCAGACAAAAACTGTAGATGCCCAGACAAACTGGCGAGAAAGGCCAGGGGGCTGGACCCTCTCAGAACCGTGGTGGAGCAGCAGATGAGGAGGAAACTGCGTGCCATAATGGATAATGATAAATACCAAGTCCACAACATCCTGACAGGACCAGGAAGCAGTTACAGTAAGAAGCTTCTCTCACTGCACTATAGGACTGAACGTTTCAGTAGGTCCTTTGTCCCCACACCCATCAGGTTTTTTAACAGTGACTGCTGATCTGTGTCCCCACACCTAAACAACAGGCAGGATGCAATTTTTATTTTTATTTATATGTGTGTTTTTATCTATCTATCTATAACAAATTCTGTTCCCCTATGAGTGCTTTCATAGTTTTACAATCAGGTCTATGAAAAACCTTCCAAGGAAATAAATAGGAAACCAAATCTCTCTGTTCTGACCTCTACTGATCAGATGAGCAAAGACAGATGCACTCGTGCTGTATGCAACAGATGACCTGAGACAGATTGTAAATCAAATATCAATCAAACAATGTCACGATCTTGACCTTAAAAAGCAAAGGTAGAATTGATTATTTAACCACGCCACCAATGTGACCTACTGCAGACATGCCAGAGTGGAAAAAAAACAGTGTTGTGGTTGTAGCCATTGTAGCACGACTAAACGTTACTTCCGCCTACTAACCTGAAGCTGCTGCCAACTAATAGTATCAATGGCAACAGCTGATGTGAGGGACATATCAACCAAACTCAAAGCCCCCTCCCGCTTCTCTGAAATCACCGGTGTAAAATTATTTTGTTTTCTCCGTTTTGTCCACCATGTTCACTTTGTCAACAAGAAAAACATGGTGTGTAAGCTATCTTATGCAGGTGTAGCACAGGACATCTCCACATGTATCATAAGGATGTAGACCTTAACTAAGTAAACAACTCTAACAAAGGCAACTCTTCCTGCCTATAAGCATGTTTGTGGTTCCGGTTATTGTCACATTCACATTGTTAATAAATTATTTAAAAATTTGACAATAAGGCCTTAGTAGGGTACATTTGCAAATGATGGACAGTATTTATTTGCTTATATTTTGCTTATACTTTACTTTGAGTGAGCTGAAAAGTGCTATAGAAATTCAATGTATTATTATTATTATTATATCACTCATGACACCATGTAGACAATCAAAATGGGAATCAAATTACTAAATGAGTTATCATGACATAAAACCAATTACCTTAGACTAAACTAGACTAGAAGTCTAAAAAAGTCAGACCCATCTGTGCTGAAAGAGAAGAAAAAAAAAATCAAATCGTGACCTTAAAATTAAAAATTGAATCGAATCAAGGACTTGGAGATTCGTGACACCCCAATCTCTTCCAATGCCATGATGCCAGATGCTACACAATGGATACGCATTCAGTGGAATACCAGGGTAATGTTTATGCTTTATGCAAAAGACCTTTGAGAACAAACACATAATGACTATGAAAGCTTAACCTTAAATTTGCCCCAATTTGTGTTAATTGTTTTCTGTTCATAAAGTTTGAAAGCACAATGAACTGCTTTCTTCATTTTTCACTCAGGAGTAAAAATCAACCTTTATTTGTCTGACAAGCAATGCAATAATTATGCCATTAAATTTGAAAAAAACAAGTGTATTATAATAGAATTTTTGGCTGTATCCTCCAGTCCCTTGACAGGTTGTCATAGATTTTGAGTTCACCAACACCAAAATAATTCTGCGTACCATACATTTAATGATTTGCTAAGTAATCCCCAATTATTTTGAAATTATTATTTAAAAGAACTTATCTGATATCTTCTTGTTTAAGCCATGGTGTTTTTGATTTCCTGCCTCTGTTTGGTCTTCACTAACAGACCAGGCTGCATTCTTCTTCTGAAAACAGGCTTTCTCAAGCAACACTTTAAGACAATGCAGACCGATGGAGCATCTGTGTACAGTGGCATCACAGGAGCAGATGGGGGCAAGACATGTTTCTCCCATAAAACTGATGAAGGGGTAAATTTCATCAGCAGATTTAACTTGTCAAACTTTTAATGGGTGCTCCTTTTAATTTTCTGTTACATTCCAGCCTGTTTACAGGTGTGTTACTGTATTAACATGCTGCTGTTACATCCATCCATTTTGTTTGTTTACATAAAAAGTTTTAAATGTAAATAAGTTTATTTGAACCTCTAAGAGCTAAAGAGAACACCTTTATTTCTGGAACAAACAATCCTGATGGACAGGTTATACAATTTTATGGGCAAAACAACATTCTTGAAAAGAAACTGACACTCAGTATATAACAAAATGTTAAACACATCAATCATTAGTTTTAATATAGTAACTTAAAATGTAAACACTAAAAGGTGACACTAAATTAAGGGCTATTTAGAAGATTATAGAGCCCTTTCGATTGCTTCGCATTGCTCAGTGATCTGACTCACTTGAGTTCCGTTCACTCGCTTGTGCGTTCGCAACGAAATGTTGCAAAAATAGGTGATAAGTTAACCGTCACACGCCAGAAAACACACCAAGAGAGTCAACAAACATTGCAGCAGACGAGCCTGATACAAGCTCGTGCTGCAGCAGCTTAATTTGGGTACGGTGGCGCTGAACCGACTTAATAAACGTCCAGTGGGCAAGTAAATCTGAGGTAGTACAGTAAACACTAACTTACGTCATACAGGCCAACGTTTTATCATATAACACATGTCGGCAACGGTAAATTATTTTCGATTTCAAGGTAAACTGTCACTGCTGTGTTACCTCCCAAATGACACTAAGCGTGACACAAATAAGCGTGTAACTTTGCAATGTACTGTATTGAGTGCACATTCAGGACCAACTAAGGGTTACAGTGTACATTGCCTAAAAAACTTTACGTCACACTTGCAGCAACTACAGTGGCTAGGCTAATGCTAGCATGTTGTGTGCATTAAAGGCAGCGAGCTGGCGGCTACAGCCGGATAGGCGACATTTATTTACCTTGTTGGGAACTTCTGTGTACTCCAGGAGAGGCGAAATAACAGTCGCTGTCATTTTTGTAGATAAAACAGAAGAGTTGCTGGTGGTAAAATGTAGTGGAAGTAGTTGTTTACCCCGAAGAGAGCCCAATTCCTACTCAGCAAGAAGCGGCCATGACTGGATAGTCAAGTGTGGGCGGTGTCACTTGTTGGTTTTTTTTTTTTCTCTCTCGCTCTCTTTTGGAACATTTCAAGAAAGAACATAAACCGACTAGGAAGACAAATAAATAAAAATAAACTGAACAAATAAACATCTATATACAACACAATAGACTGGTAGGGTTAAAAGGAAAGCAAATAAGTAAAAAATTAAAACATAAAAGTACATAATTTAAATATCAGACACATAGAATTAGACAAAATGGAGCAGAAAAAATAATTACAACCTAATTCAACCTAAGGTAGATTCTCAAAAGCAGCGGTTTTGAGAATCTACCTGCTGTAATTGATCTTTTCTAGACACAAAAAGAGTAGCTTAAAATAATTCTTGGCTCACCATCTCTCCACTTGCAGCAATTAAGATGATATTTACCTTGAAGGAATTTAATTTAATTTCACATGAAAAGCTGGGACGTCTTTAATTTTTAACAGCAGCCATTTTGAATCAAATACATGAATCCCAAATCTATTCTATGTGACATAGGACACAAGAAAATTAAATAACTGAAAGTGTATTTATGTTCATTACAGAGAAAATCTGTTTTAAGTAACACAGCAGATGTGTCAATCTTGTACATTATCTATCTATCTATAATGGGTAAATGTACATATATTTATTAGTAATAAACAGATATAACATATGTGTGTGGATAGATAAACATTATATTTTGTTTTTCATAAGGATATATACATATATTTATTATACCTGCCATCATTTATCCATTACTTATGTGTTTGTTTATTTGGTAATTTATTTCTGTTTTTAAATCATAAAATTACTCAGTTTAATAGTTCAATTCTAAGAATACATTTTCAAATTCAGGATATGGTGCTTTTAGCCACTATTCAATTCAATTCAATTTTATTTGTATAGCAACAAATCACAACATACATTATCTCAAGGCACTGTACATAGTAAGGCCAAAACCTTTACAATATTACAGAGAGAAAAGAAACCCAACAGTTCACACAATGAGCAAACACTAGGGGGCAGTAGAGAGAAAAAACTGACAGAACCAGACTCAAAGATGTGCAGTCATCTGCCTCGACCGGTTGGGGTGAGAGGAAAATGGGGGACAGAGGAGAGGTGG
>JAFBJR010000056.1:449040-463903 GCA_016785285.1 Brachirus orientalis | reverse complement strand
TTTTTCTTAATGTTATTGTAGTTAGTTATTGTGCAATTAAATGTGATTAAATAATGGTCAGTTAGGAGGGGGTTTTGGGGAGAAATATTTAAGCCATAAGTGAGCACAAGATCAAGGGTGTGATTAAGGCAGTGAGTGGGTTTATTCACATGCTGGTTTCACTCAGCATGTGAATAAACCCACTCACTGCCTCAGCAAGGTCTATAGGCGGAAGAGTTTTCAACGGTTTTATTAATAATGTCACAATCAAAAGTGCAGGGTGATGGGCAACTGTCACAGCGGTGACGTCGGGGACGGTCCAGGGGAGGGGGTCGCAGTGCGGGTAGTGCAGAGGGGGAGAGCCGCTCCAGCGGTGATGGAGGCAATCCAAAGCAGTGCAGCAATAGTGAGGCAGACGGGCAGTGAAAATCTTCAATCAGAGACAGTGCAGCCAAGGACGACAGGAGAGCAGTGAGGCAGGAACGAGTGGAAACCCTCAGGTTCTGGGGAGGAGGAAACAACAGTTAATCCAGAGGTCGATAAACAGCGAGACAAAGAGTTTAGCCAAAATGACACGTGTTACCACTGGAAGAGTTGACGCGAACTGGCGATGAGTCCCAAGAAGCCCGGAGCTTAAGAAGGAGGGTGCTGATTAGGAGATCGGTGACAGGTGCACTCCAGCACAGCACAGGTGTGATGATTGAACCAGCACAGCAGGGAAGTGAAGGGGGAGGCAGAGAGGATCCATGACACTCACTATGGTCCAATTCGATGGAACTTTGTTTTCACAAGCTTTTCTGTTAATTTTAGTTGTTATTTAAAATTCTTATTGTGGTATTACTATTATATTGTTTGCCTTCCAATATTTAATTCTTGCCTGTTCTACTTTGTTTTTAACTCAAAGACAAGAGTTGAACTCTTTCTTACATGAAAGAAGCTGAAGGATCATTTGCCCAAGCTCATTTCAATTAATTCAAAATGCTGCAGCACCAGTTCTGACAGGAACTAGTAAGAGAGACCACATCACCCCAGTGTTAGCTTCTCTACACTGGCTCCCTGTACAGTTTAGAATTCAATTTAAAATCCTCCTCCTCACGTACAAAGCACTTAATGATCAGGCCCCATCATATCTTAAAGATCTAGTTTCACCTTATCAGCCTTACAGATCACTTCGGTCCCAAAACACAGGTTTACTTGTAGTTCCCAGAGTCCATAAAAGTAGAATGGGAGGCAGAGCCTTTACTTACCAGGCTCCTCTCCTGTGGAACCAACTGCCAATGTCGGTTCGGGAGGCGGACACTGTCTCTGTATTTAAAGTTAGACTTAAAACCTTCCTTTTTGATAAAGCTTATAGTTAGAGCTGGCTCAGGGAAACCTGAACCATCTCTTAGTTATGCTGCTATAGACCTAGACTGCTGGGGAATTTCCTGTGGTGCACTCACACTCACTCTTTCACACTCACTGTCTCACACTCAGGGTATGAATGTGACTTAATTATGTGTCATTAACCTTATTTTTTTTTCTTCCTTCCCAAGTCTATGTCTGCTTCCTTCCATCCTCTCTCTCCCTCTGTCCTCATCTTGCAGGCTGCAGGATCCAGTTCATCAAAGTACAGTGTCTCAACAGTACAACCTATTATGAAAGCACGCTCTTCATGTATTATGATATTGCAGATTTTCTTGAATACAGGTAGGTCATGGGATGTTCCAGTGCATATAAATAGATCAATCTGGTACTCAGTACCATAATTTCTGAAACATCTGAACATGTGTCTAAATGCAATGTCTGACACAGCAATTCTCCACCTTTCAAGCTATCAATTATTTTTATTTTTAAAGGACCAAACTCAAATCTCTTAAAATAATAATTTTCATAGTAAAAAGCCAGTTGACGCTGGTGTTGCTTTACTAGAGATTTTTGAAATTTTTGACAGACTTTTTAAAATCGCATACACCACACATGGATAAGAGGGCCAATTTTTTTAATGCATCTTGGATAGTGGATCATTAGGTGGTGTTTGCGAGTCAATTTTTTATCAGGGTACAAGGTTTTGAACATGTTATCAAATGTCATGTGGTCAAAGATCAAATGTTTCAGGTAACATACCAAAAAGTCAACATACCAAAAAGTCAAAGGACATCCTTGCTCTCCACACTTTAAACGCAAGTTTTTTTCTGGATATAAACCGTGTTGAAACTTTAAATGTTGGCAAAGAAGCGAACAATTTTTGTGGTGCATTTTACAAACAAAACACATGAACACACTCAGTGAAGAGTTTTGTTGACAATGCTCTGACCTTTGTCCAATGGTGGCATTTTAATGCTCCCGCAGCAGTCGTGCTCTCAGTTCCTTGACTCGTGGGCTTTCCTTTGCGTTTCCAACATCAATGTTGTAGATGGTGGTTTGCATGAGAGAGCCTTCTGGTCCACAACGATGTAGAACCTTTTGATTTTATTCTTTTGCTCACCAATGCAGAGTAGGAAGGGCTGTCGAGCATCAACTTTCTCCAGGAATGTAGTGAGGCTGGCTCCTTGCTGTAGTTAGAAGGACACAGATGCATATATACAGTATACTTAGCAAACATACAAGATAAGCAGATTCCCCCTTAGTCCTACATCAACCTGTATCTCACACTTCTATGCATACGACAGCAAGACACAATAATTCTGATTTTGGTACTACAAAAAAATGATGGTACATACCTTAACAAATCTTAGCAGATGGTTGGCTGCCTGATCTTTTTCTTCGTTTTCTTGTGGCCTCTTGATGTAGGGGGCAGGAGGTGCAACAGCAACAAGAGAGCTGATACATCACTATCCCAGCCTTCAGACAAATATGGTATTTAAAACAGAAGGAGAAAAAGAATTGGAAAACAGTTATTACTTATTTCTTAATACAGCTGCCATTTAACTTAAAACAATGTCCCTGTGACATTACATTAATAAAACAAATTTTATTAATTTCAAATTGTTTTAAATAGCTGTCAGTTCAGCTTCTAAGTCATTTTGAAACTGCAGTCAACATTCAAATGACCATATTGACTGACTGCTAATTTAAATTGATGTTGCATATTGGAATTATTAAAACAAGCAACTGAATATATTTTGAATACAGCTAAACTGTCTATATTTACAGTAGTCATTCTCCGTCTCGGGGTCAAAAGCTGCCCACAGCTCCTCAACATAAAGGCTGGAGGGAAGACTCTGGCTTTCTGCAATGACTTTGGGCTTGAAATACGAAGGCCATTTTGCAAGGAACTTTCCAGATACTTCGTCCCCAAACATCATGGAAAAATCCTGGTCAATCTTTAAATCGAGACAAAGCATCCATATGCAGGTTACTTGCATATAGAAGGATTCAGCTTTCAAACATTTATAATGCTTTCAAATAATCTATAGATATCCTTACCAGTCCAGGTATGTCAAGGAAATGAGGGAACTGATCCAAGACTGAGGATGTTGCATCCTAGTCATTAACCTGTATTCAAAGGTGGCTCTCATCTTCTCTTTGATAACGGATTTATCTGTTGAGTGTCCTGTAGATTACACCTTGAACGCCCACGGCAGCCATCATGGGTGTTGCGTTGGACTGTCTTGAGTCGCCAAGCAAGATAGCCAGTATTTGCCTCAGGATCATAGTAATGTTCCTGCTCACACATGCATGCACATACACGTACATACACACACACACACCCCAAAACAAAATCACAGTCATCACAAATATAAGGCAGAAATATGGACTAATGACATACGTACCAAAGTTACAATTTTTGGACTTCAAAGACACATTAAAACTTACATATCCATTCTTTGAGTATGGATCTTGGAGATATGGGAAAAGGGTCACAATTCCCAGTGCATAACTGGTCCGCACACTTGTGGGTGGAATCCTCCTTTTAAAACAAAATCTTTATTATATTTGTGTCTAATTCATGTATTTTCCTTAGTTATTTAAAGTGATTTCTTACCCATATGATTCTGTCATTTCTGAATGTTGATCGTCTGTCTACATGTTGCATCTGACAGCGTTTTAGTTTTATCATACTCTTTGAAGATTTCTTCACCCTTTGGATTGGACCTCAGAACAGTATCAACCTTCTGCAAAAAAGTGTGTTTTTCCAAACCATAAACTTCACGTTTCTGCAAATTACATTGAATTTGGACAGTAAGCTTTGTCCGATTTATGTTAGTTTGACATACCACAAGAAACTGGTATGAGTTGCATAATAGTTCACGTGCTCCTAATTTTATACTTATAATCTAATACATTTGCAGACAGTTTCTAGGTTTACCTGTCTTGCTTCACTGCGATCCAGCTCTGTCGCGCCTCTCTTCCTGTTATTTGTGGATGGAAGTATTATGGTTGCATCAGATGAAACAGAGGAAGCTCGTGATGCTGAGGGGTCTGGCAGTGGCAATACTGATGACTGTGATTCATTTTCCACCAAATGAATGTCAAGATCTAAAGATTGGTCAAAAGAGGAATGGAAAAAACATGCATAAACACATATACGGATTAGTGGAAACAACATTTTTCATTGTCATTATTTTTAATCTAAGTTAATTACCACAGTGAATAAATCATAGTTAAAGTCATCAACATCATGGAAGACGCATCATACTGGTGTGGTAAAAATAATCGATGTATGACGAAGTATTAGTTGAATAGAAATGATGCATGCATATCAGACCAAGACTGAGTAAATACTTCCAAATATTTATTTAATAGCCTTACCTGTTACTGGGCACTGGCGGTATCCAACCTTGAAGTTTCGGACCCCTGACTTTATCAGCTCATCAAATATGTCTGCGTCAACTTCAGTATCTGATGTATCAGTCAAGATGAGCACACCTTCAGTGAGAAGCTGAGCCTGCCTAGGAGAAATCAAAAAGAAATACAATTAGGCTATCATATCAACCATCTCATTTATTTTAACTTTTTTTTTAAGTTAAAATATATATGATACAAACCTTCTTGAATAAACTGGAAGAAATTGAAGTTTTCATTAGTTTGTGGAACTTTTATGTATTTTTGGGCTCCTCCATATTCCACCTTTGCCAGCATTTTCTAGATTTGCCAAATGTAATTTAAACAAAATAATTAATAGTCAATTTGAGCCAATATCGCATGACTTCTATAACATAAGTAGTTTACCAGAAAAAATGTCAGGAGAAGATATAAATGCATCTTCCGTTTCTAAACAGAACCAAACAAAGTTTTAGTTATTTTTATGTCATAGAGAACACCTAAATTTTTAGATAGCACAATAAAACTCTTCATTTTAAACTGTAGTAATTATGTGATGACTGTAAAAGACACAAACTAAAGAAAACAGACAGTATCAACACCAAATTTCATACAGAATACTATACATTATAGCTCAAACACTGATCAATAAGTGAACGGTGAAGGCACTGGAATCTTCAGAAAAATACCACTCAAACAGATTCTTCACAGAAATGTTTTTATACTTCTTAAGTCGCATACAGGCGACTCCTTTCTGATTGAATTTAGTGTGGCGAGTGCCAACCACACGTTAATTTACCGGCATTGCTTGTATAAAGCTAAGTTTAAATTTTCGTTTGACACACCGAAAATACAACGTGCTGTATCGGTGTGGTCAGTTTTACCTTATCATTGTGTGATGCAACAGTGCCTGCTATCTGCACAGCCTTTCTGTCGATTGATGCTATGATTTACTAATAAATAAATACAAGGCTTCCATCATTTTTGCTCATTGTTTTCGGTCACTGTACAGATTATCGGGCTGCTTATCGGACACAATGCGTCGTTAGCTAACTTGTTAACACTAATATAATGCTAACAGCCCACAACAGTCTTCACCATCAAATTACAAGTTTTAGCGAACCAATTGATTAACTAAAATCATCACTGCTTAGCACGACTAATGTGGCGACATAACTTGACCGTGAAGAGTTGCTCGCCATTGAAGACAGACCAGGTGCCAGAGAGGTCATATAAATATCAAAATCTAACACGAACATAAAGTGAGCTCATTTTACTTACCGAACAATGTCGACTTAAAACCACAGTGAAACGCACAGCCTGTAGCTTAACGAGAGGCTCCTCAGTCAGTATTTCGCTCCTGTTGCTGTGTAGCACAGTGGGGGTGGGGTAAGATTTACACCTGAAGTGTCAACATCCCCGTTTGGAGTTAAGAGTTAAATAGTTTAGAGTTGATGTTACTACAATGACACTTACAGATTTGATTTGAAGACACTTCGTTTTGACACTTTGTTTTGAATCCAACTATTTGTAAACTTAGAGTTACATATAAGGCCAGCTGAAAGATATAGTCTCTCCAGCGAGTCCTAGGTCTCCCTCAGGCCTCCTCCCAGTGGGATGTGCCCGGAACACCACCTCCAGAGGCACTGTCCCCAATATCCACACATTGCTGCAGAGGAGTGTCAGACAAGACATTCCTACAACATCCAGAGCCTTAAGGAACTCTGGGGCAGAGCCCTGCCACAGAGGAGTTTTTTAACCACTTCGGCAACCTCAGCACCAGAGACAGACGAGCCCACTTCCAAGTCTCCAGGCTGCTTTCTCATAGAAAGGCATGTTGGTAGGATTGAGGGGGTCTTCTTTGTACTTCTGCCGCCAACTATAAGGGTAGTGTTGGGCTCTTTTTTTTTTTTCAGGTTACCCAAACTTTGTTTCCGTGTGGAAGAAATATCAATTCACCTACACTTGTGGGTGAATCCACCATGTGGACAGGCCCTGTGTCTGGTTCTGTCAGAGATGTCTTCCTGTTAAAAGGGAGTTTTTTTACTCTACACTCTTGCTGATTGGCCATTGTGTTCCTGTTTCTCTGTAATAATTGTAAAGTCTTGACCTTACAATGCAAAGTGCCTTGAGATAGTATGTTATAAATCTACAGTATGCAATACAAATAAAACAGAATTAAATAGAACATAGAACTGATCTCACTACATATCTCACTAATGCGGCCATCAGGCACAGCGTACACCCTGTCGACTAAGTAAAAGTACTGTTCTCAGAAAAAATGTTCAAAGTCTTACCCAGCACTTTAACATTCCAAACCCAAACATGCTGTGGCATGGGGGTGCAGGTTTGTTCAATAGCAAAACTTGGACACCACCCCGGAGATGTTAACCCAGGGAAAGTATTTCAACCAGAGATGAAAAACTACCTAAACATTCATTATACCAAGCAACAAGAGACATGGTTCCATCCAACAATAATCTTTATTCATTTTGAAAATATGAAATTAAAAACACTGGCTAGAATCGGGGAAGGGATCTGTAGGACTGAGGCTTACCAAGTCAATTCAAGTCAATTTTATTAGCATCACAAATACAATTTGCCTCGAAGGGCTTTACAGTCTGTACAGCATGTGACACCCTCTATCCTTAGACCCTCACATTGAGTGAGGAAAAACTCCACAAAAAACCCTTTTAAGGGAAAAAATGGGAGAAACCTCAGGAAGAGCCACAGAGGAGGGATCCCTCTTCCAGGACGGACAGACGTGCAGTAGGTGTCACATGTACAGAGACAAGTTCAGCAGTTACAAGTTACAAACAAAGCATCAAAAATTCACAGAGAGAAAAGACAAGAAAGACAGAGACCAGGATGATTCAAGAATCAGTAACATTAAGAACAATTATCATCATCATCTCATTCAGGGAGTGACATACTGCCACCATCTGGGGTTGGTTCCAGCTCCTCGTGGGACCCTCAGAAGAGGACAAGCCGTTGATGAAGGGTGGATGAGAATGATTAACCTTAGCTGAATAAAGAGTCTGGACTTACAAACGTTCCATGTAATGTTCCGTTCAAATGTTACAGTAAGCCAGCACACTAAATATTACACCATCATTAGTTTTTATTAACAGTTTTGTGCTTTTACTACTGTGAAAAGGCCAACTGGACCTTATCACCAACACCATTAGTGTTAAGGGTAAAAAGTGACACGTAGGGAATTGAATGGAGAAAAGTAAATCCAACTTTGAAAATAACTTGTACATGTTGAAGACAAATCCAAATTTAAATTTATGCTTTAAAGGAGCAATGTATAAGGTGACAGGGTGGATGTCTAGCTGATGCACACATTTATACTTAGAGATTCTGAAGCCATTTCAACCATGTAGTGTGGAGTTTGGGTGAATGGATGGTCAAAGGTAACTCCAAGGTTCTTTACAGTAGAGCTGGAGGCCATGGTAATGCCGTCCAGGGTGACTAAATGTTCAGGTATAGTTTCCCTAAGGTGTTTGTGGCCGAGCAACATAATTTCCGTTTTATCAGTGTTAAGAAGTAGGAAGTTATGTGTCATCCAGGTCTTAATGTCTGTGAGACATTCCTGGAGCTTTATAACTTGATTACTGTCATATGACTTCATGGATATGTATAACTGTGTGTCATCTGCAAGAAAGTGGAAATTTAGCTTGTGTTTTGTAATAATGCTACCTAGGGGGAGCATGTATAAAGTAAAAAGAAGTGGTCCTAGAACTGAACCCTGTGGAACTCCATGATTAACTCCAGTAGAGAGAGAAAACTCATTATTAACATGAACAAACTGAGATCTCTCTGATAAGTAGGATTTAAACCAGTTTAATGCAGTTCCTTTGATACCAATAACATGCTCCAAACTCTGTAATAAGATGTTATGGTCAACAGTGTCGAATGCAGCACTCAGGTCTAACAGTACTAGTATAGATACAAGGCCATTATCTGAGGCCATCAAAAGGTCGTTTGTGACTTTTAGTAGTGCTGTTTCCGTGCTATGGTGTTTTCTAAACCCTGACTGAAAGTCCTCAAACAAGGTGTTGCTGAACAGATAATCACACAATTGGCTTGCTACAGCTTTTTCGAGGATTTTAGAGATAAACGGAAGGTTAGATATTGGACGATAATTAGCGAGAACGTCCGGGTCAAGAGTAGGTTTTTTAAGTAGGGGTTTAATTACAGCAACTTTAAAAGAGCGCGGTACATAGCCTGTAAGTAGAGAGAGATTTATTTGATACAATATGGACTTATTTATTAATGGTAAAACTTCCTTGAATATTGTTGTGGGGATGGGGTCGAGTAGGCAAGATGAGGGTTTAGATCCTGCTACTATTGCGTTTAACTCAGAGAGATCTATAGGTAAGAAGTTATCTAAATGAGATAACTTCGCTTATAATGACACTTATATTGTGCGGTAATGTCAGTGCCAGTGGAACCCGTTCCTTAAATTTAGATACAGTCATCTCAAACAGATTTTGACTGTAGTAATATCTATGGCCACTGTTAATGAGCACGAGTGGTGAGGAGGGCTAAGGAGGGAGGAAGGAGGGAGGAGATCCCAGAACCACAGGTACACACACATTCCCACACACCAGAATGAAGACCAAGGGGTGCTCAGGAGAACACAGCATATAAGATGGAGACACCAACACTCACAAGCAACAGCCACAAACCTCTTAGGGAAATCTGTCCAATAAAGGAAACACTCACTCACTCACTTATTTTCTACCACTTTATCTTCCACATGAGGGTTGCAGGGGATGCTGGTGCCTAACTCCAGCTGACATAGGGCGAAAGGAGGAATTGCCGTTCTTTTGAACAAATCATTTGCAAATGAACCAACACTAGTACCCCGCCTCTCGGCAATTCAAAAACTAATAGATGTAGTAAAGTTATTGTTTGAAATCAGTAGATAATGTAAAAAGTTCATAGCGTAACAAACACAGGCAAACGTTTCTGTTATTATTTAATGCAAAATGTAATTATATTTATAAGTGCAGAACTTATGTCAAAAACAGCGGACTGAGATAGATCCTCTCACTGCAAGGAAACAGTACATGAACAGATTTGTCAGTTAACGAGTCAGCCCTCGCCATGTACGTAGTGGTGCACTGACTGAACTTAAAGGTGCTGTTTGTAGTATTTCTGGGGCTTTATTATCAAAAATCCTATTTTCTATCTGTAATTGGTATGCTAATATTATATAATCACCATAAAATAATCACTGTATTATTTCTGTAGCCTTAGAATAAGCCCATAGTCACGGGCCGGCATGTTTCTACAGGAGCTCGATGTGGACAAACATACGGCAAAGTTTCCGGCTCCAGCAATGTAGAAAAAAACTAAGTCATGTGACAGAGGTGCAAGATGGAGTGAGTGCTGGGAGAAGTTAAATGCTGGATATTTTTAACATTCTTGAGGATAGAGGATCAAATTTATCGTCCCTCTGAGTCCCACCTAGGAATAGTGAAGAGTAAGCAGTGAGCAAGTGAAGTGTTATACTGGCCAGGCATGAGCGTGGAAATTGAAAACATGATCAGAAATTATGGCAAGTGCACTGAAATCCAAAACAGATGTAACACTTACTACATCAAAGGAAGTTATTGGACCAGTACTAGGTTTGGAGGAAGAGCAGTTATAAATGGTTAAATAATAAAGAGCCACCACGGACCAGAAATCAGTTTAAATGCCGGCTTGTTTATCAAAAAAAATAAAAGTAGTTAGAAATAGTAGTAATTATGATTTGGCCAGATAGACATTTACATAGACATAACATGAAATACACCAACCCTTTTCATATGAATGCAATAGATGAGTTTCTATTTTAACCCTTTTTCCTTTCAAGCAAAGAAAAATGAATTTAATTATTATCCCATTGACTTAAACCTATTTTGTTTCAATCTCTAATTTAAATCTGAGCTCAATTCTATTTTGTCTTTATCCATCATAGTTTTTTATTCAATTCCCAATTTTAAATATTTAAGCAATAAGTTACTCACTTACTCTCACTCATTTTGTACCGCTTTATCCACTAAGGGTCGCAGGGGGCGCTGGTGCCTATCTCCAGCTAACATAGGGAGAGAGGCAGGGTAACACCCCGGACAGGTCGCCAGTCCATCACAGGGCAGCAGTAAGTTATTTTGTTTTAAATATTTATCTCTTTATAAATCAACATAGGCCTATTTTAAAATCATGAACTCAAGCAGTAGTATGACTTTTCCCTACTAGCAGGCTATTTCAATCTTAACCATTGAGTTACATTCAGCATCTCAATAAACCAGTTAGAAGATAACACTCCCAAATGCAATATCAAATTCAACATTCACAGTTCAACAGTTCAAAATATGTAACATAAATCTATATAGCAAATTAATGTTCAGTTATCAAAGTCTTAAAGTGCTAATCAATCAGTCGTTTAACAGGGGGGTAGCAAGGTAGGCTTTACGTGATCCGAGGAAAAGTTGCAGTTTAAGTGAGAACACTCTTACCGCAATATGAAAATTTACTCTCATCGACGTTTGGAAAGCTGTAATCGATCGGCTTTGCTGGTCAAAATCCACGGTCCCCAGAAGCAGGAGAACTCTGTCGATGTAATTCACAGTCTAGGCTCTTCAAGTGGATGGCTTGCCATCAAACATCCACATCCCTGCGCTCGATGTAGTTCACGGTTTCTTCCAGCAAAACGTAGTCAACTTAGCAGAAATAATCTTCAAAGTAACCACAGTCTATCAGAATAGACAGAATGTTAAACAAAACACTTCAAAAGATGAAATAAATCGTAGAAATACTCTCTTACTTTTGGTTCGTTCACTGGATCAACTCAAAAACATGGCCTTCCATCTATCATTCCCCCTCAGTTCTGTCGAATTTTCTTGACCAGAATTGCTATCTGCATTCTGATTGGCTGACAGATATGTAATCTCTTAAAGCTACAGAACTATTAAACTAAACTGACAAATAATTTAAAGTTGAAATACTGCTTTTAATCCCATTTATCTATTTTACAACAACATCAACACTGTCAAAGAGACAATATTTTCATGTCACAGCACCAACACTGTCCAGCACTGCTGCTTCATATAGGACAGACAGGCATTTCCTTTCCTGGTCAGTAGACATGTCCCTACAGTTTGCACAAGAATGCCACTTTACCCCTGCACTGATGCATCATCAGGTGAGGCATCAAAAACTAGACCTGGTTGTCTCTCCAGCAGCTGTGCTGTTAGATCTCTGTACTCATCCAGAGTCATCCCCACCAGAAGTCTGTATACATAAAACACAGAAAAGTGAAAAATAAAGTGTTTAAAAGTGTTAGTTTGAGTGATGTTTGGTAGATAACATGACAGTGGATGTATGTTATGTTTTGTAGGTTATTCAGTATTATAACATCATAAAAGTATGGAGCATAGTTTGGTCTGTGCATAAATATTTGTCATAATTCTCCCTCCTGGTTTTCATATAATCATTCAGCTGATGTTACTCAGGGAACAACTGTTGTAATGAGCTGACACATTTAACTGATGATATAGATTACACTGTTATTTACAGTATGGTGTAAAGTACAGAGACACTAACTTTATATAAATACCTACTGTAATTCTGTAGTGGTTAGTGAACAGAGGTAAGAAAATTGTACAATATTATAGAACATGCCTCTCTCTCTCTCTGTCTCTCTCTCTCTCTCTCTTTCTCTACCATTTAGACTGTAATGTAATGTAATGTAATTGTCACTACTTTTTTTTTACAACTACTTTGATGACAGCTACCCCTCAGTTAGCGAGCAAATGCTAACACGACATGGAAAAATAACAACTTTCACTATCATACACATCTATGACCTATACAATTACAATATACACAAGTAAAAATTATAAATATGCCTTTATACGGGAACCGCATCTGTTGACACAGTAAAAACTGATGACGGCATTTTGATCAGCAAAGGCCACCGTAGTTCTCAGGGAAAGGAGGGGTGAGCAGAGGAGCATTTCTTCCTTGCAATATTGAGCTTATCCTCTAGATGTCACTAGAAATTACATACTTCACCTTTAATATATGCGTCCTGAGTGATTTAGTGGCTTAAACTGTCTGAATCAGCCTCAGGAAATCTAGAAACAATGCCAATTCTTGCCAAACTGTAGATGACTTTAAAAGAATCAAAACCCCCAAAAAGATGTGTTAATCTCCCATGTTTATTAAGGAAATTCCTAAAATCTTAACATTTAACGATGGAGTCTGTTGTATTTAGCAACAGCACTGCTGACAGCTGGCGATAGTGAGCTGAATCACAACCAGTTCAGCTGTGTATCAGTTCAGTGAGTCAGATGTACAGTAGCCAACTGCTTGTAGGCAAAGCAGCAGTGTTCCTGTAGTGTGTAGGAAAGCAAAGCATGAGGGAGAGCGCAGTGAACATGGCCCTGAGTGGAGTAGCCAGTGTGCCAACCTAAGCCTCTTGTTCCTAGGTTAACATGAATAAACCTTGTGTATAAAAAGATTAACGTAGTATTAAAAACAAGTACTATTAACATCTACATACCTTATAATCAATACAGTTCAGTTCACTGATGTGAGGAAGGAGCGACAGTGGTTGGCGCACGCAACCACTGTCAGTGGTAACCTATAATTAGACACCCATTCATAAATTATGCATCATGTGATTACAGAACAAATGAAATAAAGACATACAAAGAGCAATCCACCAGAAGGGGTACATCTGGGGGAGGGAAATCCATCTTAAAGCTACAGAAATGTGTGTGTGTGTGTGTGTGTGTGTGTGTGTGTGTGTGTGTGTGTGTGTGTTCAATGATCATCATTGACTGCATCACTGAACACACACACACACATTTCAAACCGCTCATACCTGTGACACTGAAGTGGGACTGACAGGAAGTGGGGCATGCATTTGGCATCAGTGAAGAGCTCAGAGACAACCACCTGTTTTACAGAAGGCCTATCTGCTGTGGCTGCTCTAACAAGTAAGGAACAATTAAAAGTCATGCTACACAGTCATTCCTGCGTATTTATTCTGCCACAATACTATAATGGAAACACAGCATAAAACACAACAAAGAGTGTGTGACATGACCAGTTACACATCCTACTCAAAGGTTATGTATTTGTTACTTATAGCTTGCTCATTACTTTATGCAACCACACAAAATCATACAGTTTGATTGGCTAAACAATGATGACTGGTAAACAGCAGTCCTGCTTCCCTGGTCCGCATGTTGCGGGTCTTTCATTGCCGTGAAATTACACAGCTTCTGTTCTCTGGTTGACTAAAAAGAAGCCCAAACAGAATGGTATGTCTGTGTTTTTGTGTGTGTGCCGGACACTGTAATGTAGGAATGTCCAGAGTGAGCCTTCCAGGTTTGTAGCCATAGTAGCCACACTTCTGTGGTCACTGCAGTGAAGGAGTGTCATGTCAGAGAAAGCTGAAAGTGGTCAGAGCCAGGGAGGCCAGAAGCCTTCTCACAGAGAGCAAAACCTTAGGAGCACAGCTTAGTTACACTACAGTACAGCAAGGTTTGCTGTCAATATTTGAGAAAACAAGAAAAGTATTGTCTTGTGTACCTATGGTCTGTGGGCCACATGCAGCCCCTAACTGATTTCATGTGGCCTTCCACTTAATATCAGGTTATAATGAAACATTGGCCATTTTCAATTTTGTTAAATGTGATCATTAATAGTATTACTGTGACATGTTATGTGATATTATAATGGAATATATGATAAAACTTTAAGCCCATATTGTTCATTAGGGATGCAGTGCTCCGCACAGCACACCACTGCCTCCCTATAGCAAAGCTATAGGAGTCAGTGGTGTGCTGTGCGAAGCACAGCACACTATTGTTATTGTGCGCGTTTTTTCTTCTTATTATTCTCCTATTTCTTCCGTATGATTTTCGGTCGCTAATAACTCAATCACACTTTGTCGCACACCAACAAACAATATATCAAAACGTGCGGCCCGATCGGGTGAGGTGTGCTATTATTTATTTAGTCCAACTTCCGCTTTATCGTAAAGTTATTCGCGAAAGTATGCGAAGAATGTCCCATAGAGAATGCATTGGAGGAGCCGAAAAAATTCGCAATTCTTCCACCGTTTTCAAACATC
>JAFBJR010000056.1:416403-448703 GCA_016785285.1 Brachirus orientalis | reverse complement strand
AACTAAAATATTACTGTGTGAAAATTTTTATTTCACAGAAATACGCATTTTTTCTTAGTGCTCGACATATTAAAGGTACAGTTCATCAAAAATATTACTCTCTGAATACTCATACTTTTAAAGGTTAATTCCAACCAAATGTTAGTGTGCTTACATTTATAAGCAACAATTATAGGATTTCCAAACATGTGCTGCTTTGGCATACTTTTTTTTTTTAAAGGATTATTCCAAGAAAATGCCAAGTTTGGATTGGACATGCACACGGCCCACTGCATCCCTCTCGCGATTTCCCGCCGGGGAATTGTCTAGTTCCTACTGTTCTGCTCATTGGCCACAGACTCTGTCTAACACCTAAATGTATGTGTGTGTGCATGCGCATAGGTGTTACTAACACAAAAATAAAATAGATATGTGGTTCTAATTGTAACTGGTTGTCTTAAAACCTTTATGTCAAGTGCACAAATTACTTGAACAATTGAAAAAAAAACATAAAAAACCAAAAATTTGCAGGATTTTTAAATTTCTCAAATTAAATTCAGGCTCTCCACTCACAAATATACTGTATGATGTGTCACAGAGACTAATATCTATGATATTATAGTATAATTATAGTGCTCCATAAATAAAGGTTATTTTCCTACATTGTATTGACATGTTTTTTAGTAATATTCTGAAAAAACAAGTCCGAACATTTTATTGAAAAATCATTTAGTATGGTCACATGTAACTTACACATTTATTATATGCTGCAGGTTGCTGTGGTCCACATCTGCTACCTTTTCATGGATTGAGGAATTTAAATCTTGGTTCAACTAATGACTTTCTGTGATAAGTCTTTATGTTCTTTAGGGGTTTTCCACCCTAAGTCTAAAATCATTAGGGTTAGATTGTATTTTGACTGTCGGTGTAACGGGAGGATATATGGTTGTTTGTTCTTGTATGTTGGTTCTGTATTGGGAAAAAATATAACAAATATACAATGCACATAATTTTTAACACTGTGGAGGGCTCCATGTAAATGTCTTAGTAGATGGCACCATCTACAGGACAAAATCAGCTACAGGCTAAGTTTGCATCACTCATAAATTCCTCTGAAAATTAAAATACAATACTTGTACAAGAATAGCCCTTCCTGATGGGTTGCATCAGGAAGGGCATCTGGTGTAAAAAATAAAGTAAAATAAAATAAAATAATGTATTCAAGAATGTCAGTGTTCTTTTTCTACATTATCGTTTCCTTCAAAGACACATGTCATCATATCATTGTTAGATTAGTAACTAATTTAGCAGACTGCTTCTTTTACATAAATAATAATTGAAAATGAACTACAAACTACAAAATAATTTAGTGATTTGAAATGTCCACGTATAAATGCAGGAGACAGTGCACACCAGTTGACAATAATGTTGAATTCAGTACTCAACACAAATTCAGTCTTGTTACCACTACGTATCTTCTACGTATTAACACATAGACGAATGTTTACTGAGTCTGCCTCAGACATTTGCAGCAGCTCAGTCAGATTTGTCCTCCATCATTAATCCATCTTTTGCTGTGTTACTTGGTTATTTGCACTTGTCAAGGTGTTCCTGGGGAAGATGGGATATGGAGTCCTTTGAACACCCTAGTTCTTGATGTTCAAATCCAGTATGTCTATGTGGAGGTTGCACTTTTTCCCAGCACATGGCAGCTCCACAGCCCTAGCCACTTTTAGAGGGAGCCTCATTCTCCTCATCTGTGTGATGTGGTTTTCTAAACATGGTGTGTGTTTAAAGATTCACATTTTAGACATTTAGAGACTTTTGTTGTCCAATGAGTAGACACTGCAACACAGTAGAAAAAAAACATTATCACACAAATATAAAAACAACTAAAGTCTTTCATTTGTTCAGACATTGAACATGTATTTGAATCTGAACAGTAAAATGCTGCTAATAGTGCTAGTTCAGTGCATTTATTACACACAAACAAAAATGTGAGTCTGTTGCTCTTCACCCTGGAATACCTGCATCTCCCCCCAGAGGGAAGAAAGAACAAAGCCCTTCTGCAAAAAGGTGATCAGAGCCAGGATGGGCTGTGCCTTCTGCAAAAAGAGTCTTTGATATGTCAAAGCTGCTGTAACTGATTTTTGTTGGCTTACATATTTATGACTTACAATATTTTTCAGGTGATTTTGGTTTGGGACTGTGAGGTTCCTGTACCAGTAAATCACACAAAATGTTCAAATGAACTCAGCTATTTTTTATTTTTTCACTGAATGAAAAGCACAAGAGGTGTAGGAGTTGTGTTGAATGTGAGTTTATTTTGAACTTCTGGGTGGTATAGTTAAGCTTTTCTGTGTGGTCTTTGCATGTTCTATTCAGTGTTTTTTTTCCTCCCATGCAAAATATGAAGCGTGGGGTCAGGTTCACAAGTGTCTTTAAGTTGACACTAAGGGGCTGTCCACACCAAAACGAGTCTAGGCTAAAGTTATGGCTAAAGTTTTTTTTAGCGCATCTGAGTTTTGGGATCCCTGAAACGCAAATTTTTGGAAAAAAAAAAACAAAAAAAAAAATGATGTCATAATCCCGCCTCTCTCTTGTGCTTGCATTTGCTGTCACTTATCTTCATTGTCATCATCTGCCTTTTATATTTTATTTCCTTTCTTTCCTTATCCAGCCTGGTTTTTTTTTACTTTGGATCAATACATTTCTATCCTGTAATTCTTATCCAATTACACACAAGCAATATATATCATTAATGTAATTACCACTGCTGGGACACAATACAACTGGGAAACTCTGAAATGCTGGATTCACTAATTCAGGCACCATATTAAAAACTTCCTGCTACTCCCTTTAGTCTAAAAAAAAAAAAAAATCCTTGTAATATACACCCACTGATCTCGCCAATTTCCCAGAGTTGTTCCAGTCTTTGGAAAAAAAATGACATCAAAGACGAGGGGAGGTCCTCGTGCTCTGACTGTCATTAGTCCAGCCTGAAACCGTCCTCGATCCCCGCGGATGTGTGGTTGTAGTGTCGATGGAAAACATCTCTACAGATCACTACATATGCCATGCCATCATGGACGTGGAGTCCGGACAACCCGTCACCTCGGCGGTGATGTTCTCGGCTGGTGTGTTGGGTAACATCGTGGCTCTGGTGCTGTTAGAGGTCCGGCGCAGGAAGAGCACCGACTCTCTTTACCAGATCCTGGTGACTGCGCTCCTTCTGACGGACCTGCTGGGCTCCGTCTCTGTCAGTCCAGTGGTTCTGTCAGCTTATGCTCAGAAGAAGACTCTGGTAGGGATGAGTGCCAACAAGGAAATATGCTCCTACTTTGGCTTCAGTATGACCTTCCTCAGCCTCTCTACGCTGGCTCTCCTGTGCGCAATGGCGCTTGAGCGCTACCTCTCCATAGGTCACCCCTACTTTTACGAGGAACACCTGAGCAAACGCTGTACTTACTTTACTCTTTTGATCATATACATGGGCAGCATCGTCTTCTGCATCCCTCCTGTCCTGGGTTTTGGAGAATATGTCCAGTACTGCCCAGGGACTTGGTGTTTTCTGGAGATGGGCCACACGGGTGGAACGGATAGAGTTTACATAGGATTTTACGCGTCTTTCATCCTTGTCATAACATCCACCACAGTTGTGTGCAACATGTATGTCATTTGCCTCCTGGTGATGATGCACAGAAGGGGCAAAATGCGTCGGCGCGGCCGCAAATCTCACTCCATGACGGAGGAAGTGGCGCATCTCCTGCCGCTGGTGTTGATCACAGTGGTCTACATCTGCTGCACCTTCCCATTAGTGGTAAGAACTTACATGGTTGAAGTTTATCATGATTGTGTTTCTTCCATGCATAGCTATAGACATAGAATACTAGTGTAAGGGGGGAAAAAAAAACAACTGTTCAGGAGGGATTCAAATCCTATCATAATATTCCATCAAGTATAGCAACAATATCTGTGACAAAATTTCAAGAATTTCAAAATGAAAGTGTTTTTCTTGATATGGAACAATATATAGTTTACAGTAAAATAAAACATTAATGGCGCAATATCCATGAATATAAAAACCAAACATTTTATTGTTGGTATTAACTTGTGGGTTGCATTTGAACTTAGTGATGGAGGCAGAAGTGGATCAACAACTTTATTTAAAATAGCTGATGTGAATAGCTGAGTGCTGTCAGTCCTGAATGTGTCAGTACCTCATAATAACACACAACAGCAAAAATGCACAACTACTTTAACTTTTACTGTATACATTTTTAATATGAACTGAACGACTCAACTGAACTGAATGATTTAAAATAAATATTTAATTGTTTTTATTTTGACAGCGATTATTTTGGCTGTGATTGTGATATGATTCACTATATCAGAGGGACTGGTCATTTTTACATAATTATTCTAATTTTCATTTGAATAACACATTTAAAAATATTACTGTGTGATATTTTTACAGATATGTGAAAAACAAGGATGTTTTCTTCAGTCTATGGCATATGATTTGTAGGTCAGGACAATTGTTTATCTAAAATGGTAATTTGACACATTTTTTCCCTTCCACACACACACACACACACACCTCTGCAGCTCCGAGTGTACATCAATCTCACTGGCAGCCATGAAGAGTGTCATGCAGCTGACCTCAGCGCTCTCCGTTTCCTGTCATTTCACTCCATCATTAATCCTTGGGTCTTCATCATCCTCCGCCCCTCTGCTCTGAAAATCATCTGGAGGAAGTTGCACAAACTGCAGACATCCACATTGACTGCTCAGTCCATAGAAGCAGCAGGTGAGAAGCCTGGCTCTGCAGCAGCAGAGGCAGGAAAATGAGGGCAATGGTGGAGACAGAGAGTGCAAATGAAGAATCACTGCATCAGAAAGTGTATTACATGCTCTTGGATAGGGAGGCAATTTGACTCTGTCTCCTGCTTTGTATAAACTCCCCATCCTGGTCTCACAGAAAAATGCAAATCATGGAAAAACAAATGTAAACACTGATAAGACAGAAGGCTGCACTGGCAGTGCTGCAGTTCCCTTAACTGCAGCAGAAATGTCAAACACACTGCACCACCTTAGGACTACACAATATATTCAAAAGAATACTACCACACATTATTCCTTCAGTGATATCTGGATATTCCAAGCATCATGACATTAAATTACTCCTCCTACTAGTCACGTAAGCTTTATCACTCATTGCTCTGTTTGTCTGTGATGCCTCTTTTCCCACTTCATTTGGGTGGAGCTAATAGCTAAGCTAGCAGGTTAGTCCACAGGCTTGTTCCTTACTTTGTCATCTGTGGTGTAGAACCAAAAACATACTTCTGCGCACTACATTTCAGACATTATTTATGTTATGATTGTCCACTTGGGGGCCACACAGTTGGTGTGGTAGTTAGCACTTTTGCCTTTGCAGCAAGAAGACTCAGTATCATGACCCGGTCGGAACAAGGGCCTTCTGTATGGAGTTTGCATGTTCTCCCCATGTGTGCATGGGTTCTCATTGGGTTCTCCACTTTCCTCCCACAGTCCAAAAACATACAGATTTGGGGATTAGGCTACTTGGACACTCTAAATAGCCCATAGGTGTGAATGTGAAGTGGATGGTTGTTTGTGCCCTGCAATGGGCTGGCAACCTGTCCAGGGTGTACCCCGCCTTTCATCCTATGTCAGCTGGGATTGGCACCAGCAACCTTCATGTGAAGGATAAAGCGGTAGAAGATGAGTGAGTGAGTGGTTTGGAGAGGTGAGCACACATACTGTATCTGTGGTTTGCTGTAATGTACAAGGTCAGTGTGTGATCCTGAAGACTGGGTTGTAAATTGTTGATTTATGTGGAATCAAATGAGGTTCAGTAATATTTTGAGTGTGTCACATGATGATGTTATCATCACCTTTTGTATGAATGTATATTTTCTACATGTGTTCAATAATCCATGTTTGTGTAGAGAATTAATGTGTCATTCAAATGTGTGCAAGAATATTGTGAAAATTAGGTTTCACAAGCTCCTCGGGGGAAATTAAATGTGACTGATCTCACATTAAAGCAAAGTGACTTTAGTTTCAAAGCTGCAGTAAATTATTCTGTTTCATGCTAAAATTTCTGTTAGTATTCCTGAGCTCAATGTGGTGTGAAGCAGAGCAGGAGGCTAGGGGGATGAATGAGAGAGGAAATACTTGTAAAGGGCAGTGAAAACAATACAGATGCACATAACTGAAATGAAACAAGTCTGATCCAGGGGAGACACTAAGGTATCAAGTGTGCCTGTATAAGAGTACTTTTGCAAGTATGAGTGCGAGCACATGAACCAAGTATCACACAGATATTTGTTACTGGTATTTGAATCATTTGCTTCACTGAAAAGCAACATGTAATTAAGGGACAACACTTCAATGTGGGACCAGTATGCACATGCACTCACACACTCACTAAACACACACTTTTATAAACAGGATATAATCACCCTCCATCCACAGTGCAGTTTTCCAAGTGTGAATCTCACTCTGCTTGTACAGTCAACACTCATTCAAATCCATATATGAACCACAGTAGACCTGCGTGTGCTTTTATGGTGCAGTGACATATGTTTTTGTAAAAAGAAATGTAACAAATATACAAAACACAATAGATATCACTTATCGCTTTTATCACTTTCTTCAGAAACAAGACCTTGTATTATAAAAGCTACACAAGCTGTAACATGATAAAAGTTTATACAGTTTTTCTTAATGTTACTGTTTGTATTTTTTTTCTTCTATTTCTAAGTATGCAAAACTTTATTTTGTCCACACACTTCCACTTGTGTAGGTCATAAACTCACCAGTTTGTATTAATCTTCAGTTACCTCATTGGACATGCTTCACATCCTGATATTTGGGATTAAGAACAGTAGCAGCTCTGATAATCTTCTGATAATCATAAAGCAGAACTATGCAGGATTGTTACCTAATTCAAATGGCTTGTTGCAGGGAGACTGATGCTGCCTCTGTATCTCATATATGCACGTGTGGGACTGGCTACCAAATTAGAGACTAGATAACAACAAACGAAAGTGTGAAGTCACATTTTTCCTATCCAATACAGTATCCAGGTGAGAGTATAAAGTATCTCTCTAGGTCATATTGGTCTCCTGACAACTACTGGACCTTGAAGATCCTTACTGAACATGATTCTACAGTGAATCCCTGTAGGAACATCAACCCACTTTTACATGCTTGGACCTGAAATTGTTACATTTTGATCCACTGAATCCAGACTTTCTGGATCTGTATAGAACTTTACCTGCTTATAGTTATTATTATCTTACTTAAGCTTGAGAAAATGTATCCTGATCTGTTAAAATATTGCTAAGATATACATATGTGAACTTGTTAAGTGGGAATGAAGCATTTTAAATTTAAATGGAATCTGGATCTGATCCAAACTTTGCATTGTAGAATGTCTGATCCTGCATACATGAACTGTGTCTAAATCCAATGTTTTGACAGAGATATGATTTTATTTACAGCTATGCCAATTATAAGAGATAGGAATTTCTTGAACATGTTAAATGTTTTTGTTACTCATCAGTGAGTAGATTATCACCTGAAGTGAATGGGAACATACTTTGGTGATCACTTACCAATCACAAAAAAATCCTATTGATCCATCAAAAACTGTAGACAGGATTATGTCGGAGGTCCCCATTTCATCTACACTGTGAAGAACAGAGTCAGTTAATATTCAGTAATCTGGCTGCTCCTCATCTAATGCATAGCATATATGGTGTCACTGACTGTTCACTTTCATTTAGATCTGAATTTGTCTAATTTACTTTCCATTGTGTTTGTCATTGCTATGTAATATATAAAGAACAGAAAAGGATAGATTGTTGATTCCCCCTTTTTACTCATTTAATTTTTATTTTTGTTTTTTCTTTCTTATCAGTGTATTTATTTTGTGAAGACATTGACTGTGTTGATATGTCTTGTCTTCAATAAAACATATTTGACAAAAATAGCTCTTGAGTTTTTTGTTTTTTTTTTACAATTCTTAATAGATCTGTTCAGAACTTCAAACCATGAAAGTCCAAACTTCATCCAGCTTCTTCTAGTTTTAGTCCTTTAAAGATTTTTTTGTTAAATTCCCTGAGCATCTATTGAACAAGAATAGAATGGTGACCTTTCTATCTAGAGGAATGTTCAAGATAAATGTTCTCATCCTCTTTTATATTGAGAAGCCAGCAGCCTTCAGATACTCAGCTGTATCATGGCTACAACTTGTACTGTGCTCTAACACACAGTGACAGTGATGCAATTTCTCAGAGTTAGGCAACCTTTTCTCCACACTCATGTTGCATAACAGGAAGCAGTGGTATAAGCATCAGAAGTAGTCCAGAGGGAAACTTCCTGACATACAGTACATGTATCTGAGGCTACGTCCATATTACTGTTTTTATTTAAAATGATATAATTTCTGCTCTGGATAACCATGTTGTACACTTTAGAGCTCTCAACAAGCAATGTTTTAACGTGCATCTGGCTCCATTTTAGTTTGGAAATGCTGTGGCTGTGTTTTAGTCTTGATGGGCAAAAGCATCAAGACTAAAGCATTAGGCAGCGACTTACATTTACTTTGGGGGTTAGGGTGGCCACAACCGTGTCATCAGCTGTGAACTAACATTCCACTTACTTTTAGTTTCACTTTCACCTTGTCATCAATAATAACATAAATGACTTGACTTTTTACTGATAATATTTCTTGTTAGCAGTGTGTTCTTTTTTCCTCTGTCCTCAACTTTGATGTCTCTCTTTGTAGCTCAAATAAATGCTGCAAAATTTCACAAGAGCCGGCACATTGGATGCGAGTGTTTAGTGATGCAGTATGCAGTTTATAAATGACCCTCTGGTTCATAGAACTAATCCCAGCCAGAACTCCACTCCTCCAACTTGTCATCACTGCTGCACCATCTGTACAAACACCCACACATTTTTTTCAGCTCCGGCTCCTTTTTGTCATGAAAAATTCCTGCAGTCTGTATGTTTCCTAACATTTCCTCTGCCTGATTCCCATTTTGTGATTTATTTCTAATTATTTGACGTATCTCTTAAGCTTTTTACTGAGCTTTGGTCACCACTTTTAGAGTCACTTAGTCTTAATAATGTAGGTTTATGCAGTGAATAAAATTAATGACATTTAAACCACAAATTGTAAATGTGTTGATTATGATGATTGTATCTAGATACACATGTGTATAGTAAAGTGAAACGTGTCCACACTGTAGCTTGGTAACCGTGCTATTCTGCATGGCAGAAAAAGCTACTGCCTTTTATTGATAACATTACAATATCTTAAGGTTTATACTCACCAGTGACTTAATGCAAACATTTAATCAGCCAATTACATGGCAGCAACTCAATGCATTTAGTCAACATAGTAGACATTGTCAAGTTTAAGTTCAAACTGACCATCAGAATACAGAAATAAGATGAAAGAAGTGACTTTAAATGGTTGTTGGTCTGAGTATTTCACAAACTGCTGACCAACTGAGAATTTTACACAAAAATAGGCACTTGCCTTTGCAGCCAGAAGACCTGGGTTGGAAAAAGGACCCTTCTGCATAGAGCTTGCATGTTCTCCCCGTGTATGCATGGGTTTTCTCTGGGTTCTCCGGTTTCCTCCCACAGTCCAAAAACATGCAGATTTGGGGATTAGGCCAATTGGACACTCTAAATGTGCCCATAGGTGTGAATGTGAGAGTAGATGCTTGTTTGTTTCTATGTGGCCCTGTGATGGAGTGACGACCTGTCCAGGGTGTACCCGACCTGTCCAGGGTGTACCCCACCTCTCACCCTATGTCAGCTGGGATTAGGCACCAAATCCCCTCATGTGGAGGATAAAGCGGTAGAAGATGAGGGAGTGAGAAAATATTCAGTGAGCAACATCTTCCCTGAGAGGAAATACCTTGTTGATGCCCAAATTCTGAGGAGAATGACCAGACAGGTTCAAGATGATAGAAATGGTGGGATGGCTCCAATAATTCAATTTTATTTGTATAGCGCCTATATGCAGACATATAACATTTGTATCAAGTTTGGACAGGTCTCAATCAGTTATGTCATGTTTATAAAACTACAGTGTCATTTATGCAAGCACCAGTAGAGATTGTTGATAAGAAATTATACTGATATCAACTGAATTTTTGAAATATTCCTATTGTTTCTTACAGCTGTGAGAGAGGTCAGCAACATCAACACTGTCAAAGAGACAATATTTTCATGTCACGGCACCAACACTGTCCAGCACTGCTGCTTCAAATAGGACAGACAGGCAAGTTACTGTAGTTGTGCAGTAATGTATTATCATGAAAGAAAAAAGTGATTGTTCACAGGGTTATATATGCAAGTTTATTGTTGCCTTTGTATATTTTAATGTGTCACACACAATATCTTACAGAGATGAGTGTTTAACATTGATCAGAGAGGCCTCAGAAGTTCACAGACTTGGACAAATGTAACAGTTCAACTGCCAGTCTATAATCTCTTGACAGTCACAGTTAATAACTCATAACTGACAGGAAAAACCTCTCTAAAGAGAGATATGTACACCAGGTGACCCCGGGCAGAACGGTTTAGATCTACCCATCCCTGCACCATCCACATCACTGTTGGTGCAGACACAAGTCACACATTTATGTGCCTTTATTGCAGCACATCAACAACAATCATACACTGAGTTGATCCTAATATATCACTGTCTTCAACAGGACCGGGCTTCCAGACAGCTGCTGATGTGGACTGAAAACAGCTGGAGTTCACCACACTTGTTTCACTGAACAATAAACCACTGAATCGTGGTGCCTCTCAGGCAGTTTCTTCCTTTTACAGTAAAGATATTTATATGGCATAGTATTGAAATGAATACAGCAGGTATATCTGTTCAGCTTGTATTATTTATTTCCTCTTCAATTTGAACCAGCAGAATATACAAGTATAAATATAAGTCAAATAGTATAAACAAATGTAATACAGAAAGAAATCGAACATAAAATACATTATTATCAATTATAAAAACTAGAAGCATATATGAAATTAAAGACTGACGCCCTGATATGAACACTGAGATGTTTGAATACTTGTGTCATTATGTGAGACTGTCAGACTTGGAAGGAAATTTTGAGGCCAGGTATGAAACCTGTGAATCGACCTTGAAGATCAGGAAACTTTTTTTCAGTATGTTATGAATTGATTCTGTATAAATGATGAGTGAGAGTAAAATATAAAAATTGAATTGAAATGAAAATATGAAATATAAAGGCAGGATAAGGTGAGATCCTCCCAGTACTGTCTGTGAATATACAAAAACTTCTCCAAGGCAGTGCTGGGAGAAGTGTGATTGTGGGCTTACACAGTTGGAACCTGGCCTCAAAATGTCCTCTCCTGGTCAGTAGACATGTCCCTTCAGTTTGCACAGGAATGCCACTTTACCCCTGACACACCAGCAGAAGATGAGTTATCATCTACACTACCAAGGCTCTTTTGCAATCATTAGACTCTGTTTATCATTCTGCTCTTAGATTTATGACTTGTTCACATCATTTTCCTCATCACTGTGCACTGTATGAAAGGGTAGGTTGGCCTTCACTTCACTTAAGAAGGTACAAACACTGGCTCTTATTTGTGTATAAGGCCATAGTTGGCCAGCTTCCTCTGTACATGGCAACTCTTTTAGCTGTTGTTAGTGCAGAGTATAGTCTGGGCTCAAGCAGATATATTCTTCATTCATTCATTCAATGAAGACAGAGTTTGGAAAAACTGCTTTTATTTATAGTGCACCAATTGCTTGGAATGAGCTTCAGAGATTACTGAAACTTACTGTATTTATTTCAATCAATGAGTTTAAGTTATATCTCAACCAAACATTCCAAACTGTTTGCACTCGTTCTTAACTTTTAACTTCTTTATCTAGTGATTTTTATTTTGTCTTTTTTTATTATGAGATATTTATCTCAATGTGATTTTCTTCCCTGTTTAAATAAAGGTATAATAAAAATAAAAAAAAATGCACTGATGCATCATCAGGTGAGGCATCGAAAACTAGACCTGGTTGTCTCTCCAGCAGCTGTGCTGTTAGATCTCTGTACTCATCCAGAGTCATCTCCACCAGAAAAGAGAAAAATAAAGTAATTTTGTCTGTGCATAAATATTTGTCATAATTCTCCCTCCTGGGTTTCATATAATCATTCAGCTGATGTTACTCAGTGAACAACTGTTTTAATGAGCTGACACATCTAACTGATGTTATAGATTACACTGTTATTTACAGTATGGTTTACAGAGACACTAACTTTATATAAATACCTACTGTAATTCTGTAGTTGTTAGTGAACAGAGGTAAGAAAATCATACAATATTATCAGTACAAACCTGTGTTAGGTGTCTCTTCTGTGGAGGCAGCTGCTCGTCTGCTGCTCCTCTCCTCTACCACAAACTCACCGCTGTCTCTCTCTCTCTCTCTCTCTCTCTCTCTACTGTTTTGACTAAATGCAATTATCACTCCTTTTTTACAACTACTTTGATGACAGCTAGCCCGCTGTTAGCGAGCAAATGCTAACACCATATGGAAAAATAATACGTTTCACTATCATACACGTCTATGACAGATCCAATTACAATATACACAAGTAAAAATTATGAACGTGTCTTCGTAAATGTTGACGACGACATTTTGATCAGCAAAGGCCACCGTAGTTCTCAGGAAAGGGAGGGGTGAGCAGAGGAGCATTTCTTCCTTGCAATCTCATGCTTATCCTCTAGATGTCACTAGAAATTACACACTTCACATTTAACTCTGCATGACCTCTTTCCTTAAAGACAAGGAATGATGTGAAGTCACAGAATGTCATACTCAGCTGGTCCTCAGCTCTTTTCCCAAACAGGGGCACTGCAAGTCTATAACTCATTCAGCAGCTCTCTGGTATGTATCTTAAATAGTACGCACTCATGTCTGCAATTAATAGATCAGTCATCTTCTGACATAGCCAAAACTCCACCACCAAAGCTATGCAGTTTATCCATCCATCCATTCAGTCATCCTATGCCACAAGAGCAAATTTCTTGTAACATAAAACAAACTGCAATAGGACTGAAATAATGACTAATATACAGATATTTAATTCACAAGTAGCAAAATGATCCAGCATTAAGGCTCTCCAACTGTGCAGCCTTGACTATTGGGACACAGCTTCTGTGTGCAGCTCTGCTTTGGAGAGGTTGATTATTCAACTCACCTTGCGCTGCTCCTACTGAGCCAGCTCTGCCCCGTCTCTCTGACACCCACCTCTACATTACTTGAATAATCTTTGTGTTCTTTATTCCTTTATTAATCACTTTATATATAGAAATGGGCTACAGGAACACAACATAGCTGGACGAGAGCAGAGAATAGAAGTCTGATGGAATGCTACTATGAGAGCTAGAGCTAGATGAGGTACAATGTGCCTCATTGTTATGAAGTAACGTGCAGGCAGTCAAGTGGAGGCAGAGGCTTGTACAGGAACTCGGTTGCTAGCAACGTTTTTATTTTCCAACCCTCCGTTGGCACCCATGTGCAGAAATATTTACAGTGAAAAAAAAAAAAAAAAAAAAAAACTGACACGGGGGTCACAATACTCAAAATGAACAAAAATGCAAAAGGACACTAACTCCAGGAACACCTAATGCAAAGTTGATGCTAGCTAGGAACAGCTGTATCAAAGATGAAAAGCTGAAAACAACAAAAAAAAACAACATCTCATACTCTGAGAGTTTCCCTTTAAGGAGCCTACCACCAACAGGTGCTTACGCATTGCTGGCCTCCTTCACACTGAGCCAGGTTAGGGTTTTTAAAGAGCATAAACGCTTGTGTCCCTGGAGTGGGTGATACCACTACTCACTCTAACCAGGGTAACAGGCAAAAATAAACTAAATAAACCAAATACAAAAATAGGAAATAATACTTAATGCATTAAAAGCATAACTAAGCCAAAAACAAACATGAAACAGAAGATAACACAAAACGGAATAAACCATTAGGACGCACGAGCAACACTCGTGCCCCCTCGCACGTGCATACCCCGAGCAGCACCGTATATTAGCCAGGCGTTGCCGTCAGCACTCTTTTACTGCGACTGGGAAAGGCTGCGACACTGGTAAGCGTGCTCTTAAAACTCTCAACCTCTTGCAACCAGCTTTAAGAAACTCACTGGGGCACATTCCCGCAGGTAGCTTGTTTGACTCACGAGAACGCTTAAAATAAACGCAGCATGTTTATGAATTGTTGTCTCGTGCGATGTTTGTGTGTGAGTGTAGAACGTTTGCGTGTAACTAGTGTCCGTGCACTGTTTGGTCGCGTACTTACATGTGTGCACCCATGTTAAGCCACACAACCCAGCAACACAGCATTTACACCGGAGTATGTTCACACAGTTGTTCGTAGCAGTGCCTAATTCAAATATAGTCCAAGCCGAGAAGTTTGAGAGGGGGAGATAGCGTTTGTTATGTCCCCAGTGCTGTGATGACATCGCCACAGCGTCACACTCATCAATGGTACAAAGACGCTACGGCAAGGGGGAGCTGGGATGACAGTTCAGATGGGAGATTTCATCATCATCCCCACACTGAGATTGGAAAACAAACTCCAGTAACAATGCCTATCAACACAAGGGCAGCTGAGCTAAGAGATAAGATCATAACCTGGAACGTAAACACCTCCCGCTTGCCAAAGCTAAGTAACAAGGTACCATCAGAATCTCTACTAGAGGACTTGAACTCTGCACTACTAACATCATCACTGAAACCAATAAGCTGATATATACAGCAGCATCAGTCTTCCTTGAGATGCTTGGTTACAAACTGAACAACAGAAGCCATAAGGAGCAATGCTCTCTATGGAGAAGAAGGCTAGAGGCTAAAATCAAGGCCACAAGGACAGAGGTTAGCCTTCTATCTAAGCTGCAGAGGGGTGTGGTAAAGAAAGAGCTGCATAAGAAATACAACAAGCAGAGCTCTGGCTCCTCACATAAAGAGATACACAAGAGAGATACAGTAGAGGCCAGGAGAATAAACAGGACATTCTCCACCAAACCATCCAAGGTCTACTCTCAGTGGCAAGGCAGTAAGATCACCACAGACCCACCCAGGGCTGGGACTGAGCAATACTGAAAGAGCATATGGAAAAAGAGGAAACACATAACACCAATGAGAGCAGACCAGCAACATCCCAGAACAAGACCCACTAAAGGCCCTGACATGATCCTCACCTAATGGCTGAAGAAGCTGACCTCTCTCCATGAACAGCACAGATGAACCAAATGCTGCTGTCTGCAACCCACCCAGTATGGTTGGCAAAAGGCCAAAGAGTCCTCATCAGGAAAGCCCCCCAGAAGGGAGCAGTACCATCCAATTACTGAACGTTAACCTGCCTCAGTACAACACAGAAGCTCATCATTGTGGCAAAGATGAATGGGCACATGGTCAAATAAATACAGCAGAGCCCAGAAAGGAATTGGCATTAATACCAGACTGGTCAATAGGGCAGTCATGAAGGACTGTAAGACCAGGAACACCTGTGCACTTCATGAATAGACTAAGAAAACCTATGATTCGATGCCACACACATGGATACTGGAATGCTTGGAGATGTACAGCATAGGACCTTCATCAAGAATTCGATGGAACTGTGGGCGCCAACTCTAGTGGGCGATAACTCTTTTCCCTCACCATTGACACCTCCTCAGTTTCCCCTTCCCTCTGGTTAAAAGTCTGGGTGTCATCTTCAACAGCTCACTATCATTCAAATCGCACATAAATAATGTCACCCGGTCCGCATATTTCAACCTGCGCAATATAAATCATCTCTGTCACCCCCCCACCCCCCGCCCCCCCATACAGCATCTATCCTTGTTCACAGTCTCGTCCCGTATTGACTATTGCAGTGTTTCCCAACCCTGGTCCTTGGGGAACAACACACCTGATTCAAATAGTCAGCTCATTATCAAGCTCTGCAAAAGCCTTTTAACGACCAATTCATTTGAATCAGGTGTGTTGGAGCAGGGCAACATCTAAAACATGCAGGGCAGTGTTCCCCGAGGAACAGGTTTGGATAACACTGGACTATTGCAACTCTCTCCTCTTTGGTCTCCCAGACAAATCAATCCATAAACTTCAACTTGTTCAGAATTCAGCTTCCACATCATCCCCAGAACCCCCTCATTTCACCACATAACCCCCATCCTACAGCAACTCCACTGGCTCCTGGTTAAATTCAGAATCCAATTCAAAATCCTCCTGTATGCTTACAAGGCCATCCGCAACCTCACCCCTCCTTATCTCCCTGACCTCCTCCACATTGCCGCCTCCTTCTCCCCCCTCAGCTCTTCCATCCACCTCACTGTGCCCCCCACCCACCTCTGGGGAGCAGAGTGGCTGAAAGCTCTGCTGAAAGCTCCATCTCTGGAATTCACTCCTACCAAACATCCGTTACTCTGACTCGCTTCATTTCCTTAAATCAAGATGAAAAATATACCTATTCAAAATAGCTTACTCTGTGTAGTTTCATTGTTCCATTTTTCTATTTATTCTGTCGTCCTTCTCTGTTGTTTTATTGTACTGTTTTGTTGCTGTAAAGTGTCCTTGAGTGTTTTAAAAGGCGCTTATAAATAAAATGTTTTATTATTAACATACCAATGGCTGGAGAAAGCTGAACTGAAAGACAGCACAGAGGCACTGATTATGGCTGCACAGGAGCAGGTTCTAAGAACTAGATTAATAGAGGCTGGGGTACCATAACAGGCAAGACCCAGGTGTAGACTGTGTAAAGATGCCCGAGACAGTTCAGCACATCAGAACAGGGTGTAAGATGCTGGCTGGGAAGGCGTACATGGTACACCATAACCAAGTGGCTGGAATAGTGTACAGGAACATCTGCACCGAGTTTGGACTGGAGATCCCAGGATCAAGCTGGAAGACACCTACAAAGGTGATTGAGAAGGACAGGGCTAAGATCCTATGGGACTTCCAGATCCAGACAGGCAAACAGGCAATCCCAAGTGACAGCAACATCAAGAAGAAGGAACATGAGAAGCTTGAGAAATACTAAGGGTGTTATGGTTTTAGGAGGACATGTATGGACTCAGAAATCAGACGGAAGCGAAGCCGTTTTAAAGATGAAAAAATGAGAATTTATTTACAAAAATAAAACAGAAAACCAAACCAGGGGGATAACCCAACTCAGAGCCAGGAGACTGACAGGCAGGCAGGGCGGAGGTCTCCTGAACAAACTAAAAGAGGAGGAAACGCAGGGTTAAAGACTAAATACAAAAACTGGGGAAAAGAGTAGCAAAGTTACAAACTAACTAATGTTTTTCTAAAAAGGTGAGTTTTTAATTGCAGTTTGAAGTGTAGGGGGGGGAGTCTGTGTTTCAGAGCATTCAGCTGCTCGGCCCCCCCACCTCTGGAATTCCCTCCCTCCTGACCTCTGAAACACAGACCCCCCCCCTACACTTCAAACTGCAATTAAAAACTCACCTTTTTAGAAAAACATACTCACACTGACCACACAGCACTGTTGAATTTTATTGTCTTTTATATTTTATTCTATTTTTATGTTGTATTTGTGTGTTTTTTATGTAAAGTGACCTTGAGTGTCATAAAGGTGCCAACAAATAAAATGTATTATTATTTGTATTATTATTATTATTTGTACTGGAGCCAACCACCTGAGGGTGATCAGTATGTCACGTATAATTCAAGGCTGGACCCAGAAGCAGGCAAGATGAGGCCAAAAACGTTTGAACTGAGTTTATTATAAGGATAATAATAACAATAGTAATAGTAATAGTAATAGTAATAATAATAATAATAATAATGATTACTGAAATAATACTAATAGGAAATGTAGAGGAAACAAAGGACAGAGGGGGGCACTCACAGTCAGAGCAGAGAGGGAATAGAAATCAGTAGTGACTGTGAGGATGTGTAGTGTGGGTTACCAGTCTGTGAGTGTCTGTCCGGGACTGGAGGAGAGCAGGAGGGGCAGGTGCAGGTAAGGGAGTCCATAGGAGGAGGAGGTGAGCTGAGGAGCAATGATCCGTGTGGTGACAGAGATGGAAGCAAGGGAGCGACGACAACCAAGGCAACATAGGAAACCAGAAACTGGGCTTGACTTAACGAGGATATCAAACTCTGGGAAGAAACAACCACTGGAGAGAGAAGTGGTGCGGTCAGGAGGGTCCCACTGGAAAGAGACGATCTGGCACTGAGACAGCTGTGGAGCTGGCTTATGAGATGTAATCCTAAACAACCGCAGCTGAGCTCAGTGCCAGGTGCAGCAGGTTAGTAATCAGTGGCTGGGGCGGAGCGGAGTGCAGGTATGACACCCCATCCAAACCTGGTATAAACATCTGTCCTAAATGATCCAACGAAATAAGCACAGCTCTAAGTTCAGGTCTGAAAATTTCAAGTCCATCACAAATGCATCCTCAGATCTGGTTTGTGGACACATGTAGTCACATTCCTGAGCTGCATGAACATAATCGGTCATCAAGATGGATTATTTTATTTGTCATCATCACCAAGACTAAGACTTATTGCATCCATGTCACATGTTGTGTTTCCCTCATTCCTGTGATGATATGGTTAAACTAAGGAGATAAACCAAAAACAATCAGAGGTCTACTCACAGGTAAAAGGATTTATATATATTTATATAAAGACTTATTACAAAAAAGGTCACAAAAAGGCGAAGCAGAAAACTAAACAAACTAAGGGCATAGGAGCAGGCAGGCTGGTGTGACCCATGTGCTTCTGCATTGTGTTGGTTTGAATAATGCTGTGACACTGGGACCTCTTTGGATTCAATCACCGTTTATTCTGACCAAATAAATAACATCAGAACCTCCATGAACTGTCCACTGGAGCTCCTATAAAAATAAAATGAGGAAAAAGATATCAACAAACCTGGAAGTTAGTTCAGTTTGTCACAGCGTATAGCAACTTTCAACCGTTACAACTGCTATTTTTAAATGCTACTCTGTTGTCATGTACACATTATTAGACAGGAACAGACATAATAATGACTTTGAGACCAGAAATACATATGATAAACAAAGAGAAACATTAGGATGGTTTATGATTCTCAACTGAATGAAGCAATGACACTCACCAGGAGAATCCCACAGGAGAATTGTACAAGAGGGCAGAGGTGGGGAACCCAGAGAGCATTTATAGTAGGGACCACTGAAGAAGAAATTAAAGAGGAGGAGCTCCAAGCTACACACAGTCTACACATATTGGATTTGGAGGCATTTCCTTGTCAGGCAGTAACAGATTTTTTGTAATTATACACACATTTGATTTAACTTAACACACAGGTTGACCCGGTTACACTGGCTAGGATAGGTCTGGTGGATCCTTCGCGGCCAACCATATCCCAGAATTCTTTGAGCGCCAGCAAAATCTCTTTTCCAATATAAGCAAGATGGCGGAGGGACGTGTCTCACTGCAGAGCGAGTTCATTTTTAAATGTAAATGTATGTTTTAAAAGTATGATGTTTTAAATCAAACAAATGAAATAAGCATACCTTTATGTAGGGAGCAAAGAGCAGACAGCCAAATTTATTTGGCTTAGGTTAAAACGATCGCCTCTTCACCGGGGCCAAAAACTTGGCCTGCGTTGCCTGGCGGTAATAGAGAAATATTTCATTAGAGGATGATGATGACGACAACGATGATGATAGTGATGGTGAGGAGGGACCTACTACACTATAAGCTCTACAAGAGAAACTTACATACAGTGCATCCGGAAAGTATTCACAGCGCTTCACTTTTTCCACATTGTGTTATGTTACAGCCTTATTCCAAAATGGATTCAATTCATTTTTTCCCTAAAAATTCTACACACAACACCCCATAATGACAACGTGAAATTTTTTTTTTTTGAGATTTTTGCAAATTTATTAAAAATAAAAAAACTAAGAAACCACATGTACATAAGTATTCACAGCCTTTGCCATGAAGCTCAAAATTGAGCTCAGGTGCATCCTGTTTCCACTGATCATTCTTGAGATGTTTCTACCACCTGTGGTAAATGCAGTTGATTGGACATGATTTGGAAAGGCACACACCTGTCTATATAAGGTCCCACAGTTGACAGTGCATGTCAGAGCACAAACCAAGCATGAAGTCAAAGGAATTGTCTGTAGACCTCCGACACAGGATTGTCTCGAGGCACAAATCTGGGGAAGGGTACAGAAAAATTTCTGCTGCTTTGAAGGTCCCAATGAGCACAGTGGCCTCCATCATCCGTAAATGGAAGAAGTTCGGAACCACCAGGACTCTTCCTAGAGCTGGCCGGCCATCTAAACTGAGCGATCGGGGGAGAAGGGCCTTAGTCAGGGAGGTGACTAAGAACCCGATGGTCACTCTGTCAGAGCTCCAGCGTTCCTCTGTGGAGAGAGGAGAACCTTCCAGAAGGACAACCATCTCTGCAGCAATCCACCAATCAGGCCTGTATGGTAGAGTGGCCAGACGGAAGCCACTCCTTAGTAAAAGGCACATGGCAGCCCGTCTGGAGTTTGCCAAAAGGCACCTGAAGGACTCTCACACCATGAGTAACAAAATCCTCTGGTCTGATGAGACAAAGATCGAACTCTTTGGCGTGAATGCCAGGCGTCATGTTTGGAGGAAACCAGGCACCGCTCATCACCAGGCCAATACCATCCCTACAGTGAAGCATGGTGGTGGCAGCATCATGCTGTGGGGATGTTTTTCAGCGGCAGGAACTGGGAGACTAGTCAGGATAGAGGGAAAGATGAATGCAGCAATGTACAGAGACATCCTGGATGAAAACCTGCTCCAGAGCGCTCTTGACCTCAGACTGGGGCGACGGTTCATCTTTCAGCAGGACAACGACCCTAAGCACACAGCCAAGATATCAAAGGACTGGCTTCAGGACAACTCTGTGAATGTCCTTGAGTGGCCCAGCCAGAGCCCAGACTTGAATCCGATTGAACATCTCTGGAGAGATCTGAAAATGGCTGTGCACCGACGCTTCCCATCCAACTTGCTGGAGCTTGAGAGGTGCTGCAAAGAGGAATGGGCAAAACTGCCCAAAGATAGGTGTGCCAAGCTTGTGGCATCATATTCAAAAAGACTTGAGGCTGTAATTGCTGCCAAAGGTGCATCAACAAAGTATTGAGCAAAGGCTGTGAATACTTATGTACATGCGGTTTCTTAGTTTTTTTATTTTTAATAAATTTGCAAAAATCTCAAAAAAAAAATTTTCACGTTGTCATTATGGGGTGTTGTGTGTAGAATTTTTAGGGAAAAAATGAATTGAATCCATTTTGGAATAAAGCTGTAACATAACACAATGTGGAAAAAGTGTACTTGTATGTAAAAGTACTCCATGCCGTAAAAGTACTAATAGTGCAATCACATCCTTTCTCAGTGTTTTTCTATTAGATCTGATGCGCTTGGATTATATCACTGCAACATAAATGTGTATGTTTTGTGTACATTTACTGCTGTAGATTTTAGCTTGGGCTCAATTTTAATTGAGATTGATATAATCTAAAGTGGCATATCGCACTATACTGTATAAAATTATTTGACTGGTGCATGGCTTCATAATGACCTGCCAGATTTATTCAGGTTACTATTTGGTAAAGAGTTAAGTTTAATCATGTTTATTATACCTGTTCATGCTTTTCTTTCAGCCTGAGAGACATCGCACGCTGGCGTCTGTTTTGCATTAATTTTAAATCAATTGTTAAAATAAGCACAAAATCTGAAGGCTCCATCAATGTAACTTAATAAACTAAAACCAATACAAAAAACACATACAAAACAACTAAAACAGTAGTAGTACTAGTTGTAGTGGTATCCTTTAAAAATCAATAGTTTTCAGTCAAATTTTACTATTGCCAAAAATATGAACAGTATGAAAAATATTAATAGTAAATGTCAACAGTGTTCTTCAGTTGGTGACGTGACTGACAAGTAACGTAACCAAAGTGCTCCCAGACTTCTCCAGGTGATAAAGAGCTCTGTTCTCTAGGTAGATGACAGCATCATCCACCCCGATGTTGCACTGGTGTGATGATAATCATAACAAAGAGAGAGAACCCAAAAAAAGCAGAAGTCCAGTTGCAGGTAAAAAGGAAAACATACGCTTTATTTACAAAAAGGAGAACAAAAGGCAAGCCAGGAAAATACAAACTAAGCTTGCAGGGCAGAGACCCCTGAATCCATGAACTGAAACAAAAAGAAAAAGTGAGGAGTTAATTAAAGGACAAGGTAAAAAAAACATGAACTTAAACACAAGAGATGTTTAAGATGGAGTGTAGATCTGAGTATGTGACGTTACCACAAACATAACGAGATGCACCAGCGACTGTGGCAGTAGAAACCAGGGTTAAGAAGCAGTTGTCCTGATGAGGGAATGAGTTGCAGTTGTGTAATCAGAGGGTCCAGCCAGGAAACAAAGAAACTTAACAAAATAAAGGCAGTAAACCAGACCCTGACAGCTGGTACAGACAATTTTAAAAGAAGAGGGGATGCTACACATTGCCCTGTTCCAACTTTTTTTAAGATATGTTTCTGCCATCAAATTCAAAGAGAGGTAATATTAGTCATGAAATGGTAAAATGACTGTTTCAACATCTGATATGTTATGTTCTATTAGGAATACAAATATGGGTTTATGAGGTTTCCAAGTCATTGCATTCTGTTTCTATTTACATTTTATAATATGGCCCAATTTTTTTGGAACTGGGGTTGTAGTGTATATATAGATGTATATACATACACAGTACAAGTCAAGTTTGGACCCGCCTTCAATGGTTTCTTAATTTTTATTTTCTATTTTCTAATGTTCATTTTAATAGATTAACACTGAAGACATCTAAATAATGAAGGAAAAAAAATGTATGGAATTATGTAGGAAACAAAACGTGTTAAAGAAACCATATATTTATATTTTAGATTCTTCAAAAGTAGCCACCTTTTTCTTTGATGACACCTTTGCACACTCTTGGCATTTTCTCAGTCATGAGGAGGTAGTCATCTGGAATGGTTTTCTAACAGACTTGAAGGAATTCCCAGAGGTGCTGAGCACTTGTTGGCTTGAGGAGGCTGTCATTTGATGCAACCGTCCATCACTCTTTCATACTCAATTAGCCTCTACATAGCTGCAGCTCACTGTGTTTAATTAACTCTTCTGGAAACCTGGGCGTTGAAGTTGTGTAAGTTGCATGGTTGGCAGCAAGTGGAGCAAAAGAGCAAAATACCAAACCAAAACATGAAAATGAGGTTGTTCATTGTGAAAGGAGTACATAGAGTTATGAGTGTGAGTTGACATGATGCAGTTTACCGTGAAACTGGCAAGATGCGCTGACAACAGGATACAGGAAACCAGTGTTTAAGTAGAAGGAGGCTAAATAAGAGCATGGAGAACAGACTCCTCTTGCCCCATCACCATCCAGGGTTGTTTGCACCTCCTCATATGACCGTCAGAAAAGGACAAGTTGTAGGTAAAGGGTGGATGAAGATCATGTCTTTTTCCCCAGCAGTCTAGGCCTATGGCAGCATAACTAAGCGATGGTTCAGAGTTCACTTGAACCAGCTCTAACTATAAGCTTTATTAAAGAGGAAAGTTTTAGTATGAACTTTTAATGTAGGGAGAGTGTCTGGTGTCCTGTCCTGGAGTGTCCTGTCTTAGTCCCGCCAATGTGTCTGATGACTGACTTCATCTTTCACAATACTGTTTTGCTACATTGAAATGTATGTAACAAATAATTCCTCTATGTGTCCTTGTATAATTAATAATCACTAGAATTAAGCTGAAAGTTGTCACAGTTGTGCCACATTTTGGCAGACTTTGTTATTAATAAGACAAAATACTGGAACAAATCCTGTAATAGTCCACCATTTACAAGAGAAATTGTTTTGCATATGCCCCATCACAAATGGGCTCGAAAATATGGTCAAAAAACATAACATGATTAAAAAAAGTTTTAAATTAGTCGATAAAAAAAGAGAGATAATTATAAAAGAGAGATAATTATTGCAATAAAATGTTAGATAATAAAATTAAGCTTTTCTCCCCACATTACAACTACACAGCTAAATAGTTAATTGTGGTTTTAAAATTATTTATGAACAGAACAAACAAACAAAACAACAAATAGCCATCAAAAAGAGAAATATAAATTTGGAGGCAAAACATGTATGTGTTCAATCAATACATAATGAGCCACTGTCATCTTGAAATATAAGAGAATTATATTGCAGTATGATTGTTATTGATTTATTACCTGTCCTACTTTTATATTAATTATTTGTATTTGTGTATTATGTTAATGTTTTTTGTGTACATCTGGTGTTACTTTCAATAAGGACTACAGAAATAAATAAGTATTCTTGTCTAACTTTCATCCTTATGAAAACATATCAGATAAATAAATCAGATAAATAAATAAATACATTTAAAGACAACTAATTTGGAGCAACATATCAGGGTTATGGTGTTACAATTTTCAGTGCCAATTTTTAGCAATCAATCAATCAATTAATCAAACAACCCACCGACCCCTTGTGATATTGATGGTCCAACTCTGCTAAAATCATAATATTTGAGACATGAATACTGACACTTCACTGAGACAAGGCCAATCCAACTGTTGAAATAAATAACTGAAAAGAATGTTCAGTTATCCAGTTTTGTTTTCTTGTCAGGATGGAAATTTCTCCCAGATTACCAGCTCCATATTCAATTGAGCTGTTTCTGATGTTCAGTCTAAGTGAGAATGTTTCTAAAAGCAACATGTTAGGATCTGAATGAAAAAAACAGCAACAAATGGTCCAATAAAAAGAAGCAGGTATCCTCAGCCCCGTGTTTGTGCTGCTCTGTAATTAATTCTTGAATTGAATTGAATTGCAGCTATCCTTTTAAGGATTCACATTGACTTCATTTCATTTGGACAGACTAAACAAAGCCTTATCCCAAACTTTGTGTCATGTCTAATGTCTAACCTACCCACAATTCAAATCTTAGTCCCAAACCTAACCAGCTCCCCAGAAATGTGGTTCTGCTTTATTACAACCAGGTTTTGGGCTCCATGTGTGCTCTTACCAATGAGTTTAAGCAGCTGGTGATGAGGGAGGAACGTAAATGCAGAGTGTTGGAGTACCATAGTAACAAGCTCTGCCTCTGCAAGGAATCCAGTGCTGATGGTCTGAATCAGCTGCCTGAATATAAAGAAGTAATGACGGAACTATATAAAAGAGGACTCTGATCATCGCTGCTTTTCCTAGTGAAGCTGTACATTACTGTACAGAGTGACAAGAGAAGGCTGTTACAGTCCATCTCTGAAGCCACCGAGTTCATTGAGACTTTAAAGGACAGTACATCCACACTGTCATAAATCCTTCTGTTACTTGGCCAGTGATATCCCCCATTTGCTGAGATGGTCCATTTGGAATGTATGAGTAAATTATTATTTAATTCATCACCTCCTCGCTCTTATTTAATTCCTCTTCTGGTGATTGCTGGCTTATTTACTGTTGTGTTCTATTTTATTTTTTTTACATGTGGTTACAGTCATGGTTCAATTTAATTTAATTCCGTTGGCCAAATAGCTGAGGCCCTTTTTTTTTTTTTTTTTTTTTTTTTTTTTTTTTTTTTTTTTTTTTTTGTCTGGGCCTTTTTTTTTTTTTTTTTTTTTTTTTTTTTTTTTAACATTGTGCTTTCTTTGGGTTTTACAGTACAGTATGTTGGGGAATATTCAATTTACAGTCAGGTCCATAAATATTGGGACATCAACACAATTCTAATCTTTTTGGCTCTATACACCACCAATAAAATAATAATGAAATGAAATAAAATGAACAAGATGTGCTTTAACTGCAGACTTTCAGCTTTAATTTGAGGGTATTTACATCCAAATCAGGTGAACGGTGTAGGAATTCCAACAGTTTGTATATGTGCCTCCCACTTTTTATGGGACCAAAAGTAATGGGACAGTTGGCTGCTCAGTTGTTCCATGGCAGGTGTGTATTATTCCCTCATTATCCCATTTACAAGGAGCAGATAAAAGGTCTAGAGTTCATTTCAAGTGTGCTATTTGCATTTGGAATCTGTTGCTGTCAACTCTCGATATGAGATCCAAAAAGCTGTCACTATCAGCAAAGCAAGCCATCATTAGGCTGAAAAATCATAACAAACCCATCAGAGAGATAGCAAAAACATTAGGTGTGGCCAAATCAACTGTTTGGAACTGACGTTCCACCTCCTGGCCTCCGTAGTTCTATTCAAACAGTTACACCACATCTCCCATTTCTAGAATCAATGGGTAGACTACCATTGATTCGGCAGGACCTTAGGGGAGTTATTTTGCCCCTGTGGCTGGAAGGTCTGCTCCTAACTGAGTCATTCACACTCACAACAGACACGCAGCAACTTAACCTTAGCTCAGAACAGGAAATTACAAAATACAATACAAAACATCCTCTCTCTAACCCTGAAACTTGAACATTCACATTCAAACAATGCAACAATAAAATGGCTCAATCACAGTATCAAACACATTTTTTTCTCTCTTTTTTTGCTTGTCTCTAAGTCTCTGTAAAGTTTGTGATGAGCAAAATTAAAAGCTGAACCGGGTCGGTCTTACCACAGCTCTCCCAGACCTGGTTCTGACAGTAGGAGTAGATGGTGGTTCTGGAATGTTCTGCTGTGGTGGTGCTGCTGCAGGTCGTTCTGGAACACCTACTGGAATCTACTCAGCTGCACCACTGTTGCTTTGCTCTGGTGAAGGCTGCATGGTGATGAGATGGCGACGGTTTCGCCTAATGATCCCGTGGTGTCCCTCTACCAGATATGAACGAGGTGTAGTGTGACTTCCGATGACAGCTCCAGCTGCTCTTTGATCTGTGACCCACACGTCCTGCCCAGGAGTGAGGCTGTTGAGCACGGTGTCGCAGATTGTAGCATTGTGCATCTTTCCTCTTCCTATCTCCATCAGGAAGAGCAGGCTCTAACAGTGCAGGCAAAATTGGCACGGTGATGCGAAGTCTCCTCCCCATGAGAAGTTGAGCTGGGCTGTATACATTTTGAAGTGGGGTAGACCTGTATGCAAGCAGGGCAAGGTATGGATCCGCTGACTTCTTCGGGAGTCCCTTCATGGTCTCTACTGCCCGCTCAGCTTCAGCATTTCCCTGGGGGTATTTTGGACTGCTGGTCGACTCAGCAAAGTCAGCTCCTGAGAACTGTGGCCCGTTATCATTGACCAGTGTCTCACAGATTCTGTGACATGCAAAAATTGACTTGAGGTGATTGATCACATCCTTAGAACTCGTGTGGGTTAGCAGTGCGATCTTCACATACCTTGATGCATAGTCCACCACTAGCAGGTAAGTCTTGCTCTCTAGGATGAACAAATCTGCTCCACACTTTTGCCATGGTCGGCCTGGATACGGTGTTGGCATCAGCGGCTCCCTGTGGTTCTGTCTCTCCTGGTTGCATGCCCGGCAGTTAAGAACCACCTTGTTCAGCTGCTGGCTCAGCCCTGGCCACCATACTGACTGCGCCCTCTCTCTACACTTGACCACACCTTGATGACCTTCACGCAGCTTGATGAGAACATCATTTCCTTTTAGCAGTAGACCATCCTGAACTGTGAGAAGAGCACATTCAGGCCAATACAGCTTGAGTGCAGGTTCATTAGTGCCGTGGGCTGGCCATCCTTCTGCACACAGCTGTATCACACGTGCACACACACTGTCCTTCTGCAGTTCGTCTCGCAGTTCAGCTAGATAAACAGAGCTCGCAGGTAAGTTCTCCATTACCATGTCTACATAGATGTTAGTGTCTTCAAACAGCTCTTTTTCAGCCGGTGTTTCTCCTCTCTCAACTGGCGCTTGTGACAGTGTATCTGCTGTCCACAGACATTTCCTTGCCACATGAGATATGGAGTAGGAATAGCGCATTAGACTGATCCCTCTCCAGCTGGAAGTGTTTCCCAATCGGGAAGTTGCGGAACCTCTTGCAGTCCCAGGTAAGTCCCAATGCCTTCTTTTCCACCTGTAAATATCTCTGCTCGGTTGGAGTGAGAGAGTGCGACATGTAGGCTGTTGGCCTCCACTCCTCACCCCACTTTTGCAGTAGCACTCCTCCTAACCCATATGATGACATCTGCCAAGACCTTGCATTCTCTGTTAGGTTCGTACATGGCTAGCACAGTTGGCGACGTTCAGTTGGTCCAGAATGCAGCAGCATGGGTATTAATGGGAACTAGGAAAAGAGAGCACATCACTCCAGTGCTGAGCTCTTTACACTGGCTCCCTATTAAATTTAGAATAGAATTTAAAATCCTCCTCCTCACATATAAAGCACTCAGAGGTCAGGCCCCGTCTTACCTAAAAAATATGATTATTTCTTACCACCCAAATAGACCACTGCACTCAGAAAATAGAGGCCTGCTTGTAGTTCCCAGAGTCTCTAAGAGTAGAATGGGAGGCAGAGCTTTCAGCCACCAAGCTCCTCTCCTGTGGAACCAGCTCCCACTGTGGGTCCGGGAGGCAGATACTGTCCCTACATTTAAAGTTAGACTTAAGACTTTCCTTTTTAATAAAGCTTACATTATTGTAAGCTTTATTAATTATGCTGCCATAGGCCTAGACTGCTGGGGGAACAGCCATTATGCAGTGAGCAGAAGAGGGATCCCTCCTCTGTGGCTCTTCCTGATGTTGACACCAGTCTGTCAGCTCCTCAACTCTGCATATCACCCTGAGGTCTTCCATGCGGGACAGTTCCTGCTTGACTTTGTCCATCAATGGCAATGGGATCCTCCTAGGTGTTTTGAGTGAGAACGGTTGAGCCCTTGGTTTTAGCTTTATGGTGTATGGCTATCGCAGTTCTCCGAGTCTGCTGCATAGTTTTGGGTAAGTTTGCTTTAATGTCTCCACAGTGACACTGTCTTGTACGGCGGCCGGGAGGTGCAAGACAATTTTACAAAATGAGAAACACTTTTACAAAGCTGGAGACAATTTTACATTTTAGAAAACATTTTTACAAATCAGAAAACAAAATTACATTGCCATAACACATTTAGAAGTTATAAGGAGTTCATGGTGAACCAAGATGGACGGCAGTCAAGCAGGCTTTTGCTCGTTTTGTGGCGAACATATGAGCAGATTAATGTGGTTTTGTGTTTCGTGTGGTGAGTCTTTGGAGTTTTCAAATGCCGCAGCCCAGACGGAAGGACCAGCCACACAGGGGCCGACAGGGGACGGACCAGATCTGCTGCAGCAGTGCGTAAAGTATTTTGATGAGGGACACTGTACGCTGTAATCGTGGACATAATGTCAAGTTTACACATCAGCTTGAGGTCACTCAAAAGCAAACTGAATGAAGCTGGGTTATATTGCAGAAAGGATTACTCCTCTACAAATGCCATAATTAGGGCCATCCGACTGGAACTTTGTGGACTTGGACAGCTGTTTGGCTACCGTACAATGTGGCAAGTACTCAAACAAAAGTGTCATGAACGTGCTCCGCCTCCCCCCTCCCTTCCCGGCTGTGACTCCTTCATTCACCTGCGCTGCAACACACCTGCCGGCAATCAACAAGGGCTTTCTTAAGCTCCAGGTTTCCCAGGAGTCATCGCCAGTTCGTTGTCAGCTCTACATGTGGTATACATATCGTCCTGGCCGTGGTCTATGTATTTCTGTGTGTCTAGACTCCTGGTTAACCGTTTTCTCCTTTCCTCAGAGCCTCTGTCTTCCACACTGATTCACAGAAGTATTTCACTGCCCGTTTGATGTCCTGCTGCACTGCTCGCTGTTACGAAGATTCACTGTCTGCCGTTTCACTGCCACACCACTGGGGTTAGCGCACCACCGCCGGAGCGGTCCTCTTCACCAGCCTTCCCCGCACTGAGCCTCCCTTTCCCCGGACAGGTCCGACGCCCCCTCCCTCGCCCCCCCTGCACACTCTAAATTGTGACTGTTAAATAAACTGTTTAAGCTCACCCCTTGTTCTCATCCTGTCTGCATCGGGGTCCTGCTCCTTCCGGCTACCCGTGACAAAAAGTACAATCTGCGAGTGAAGAGGGATCGTGTGATGAATTTGCTCCAGGAGCTCAATCCTCGTGGGTGCGAGAGGAGAGCACACAGAAGGTTTTTCAGAAGAACCTACCACTCCATGGGACCAAACTATATGTGGCATGCGGATGGTTATGATAAACCAGCTGTATTGATGGATTTTCACGCAAAGTGCTGTGGCTTGCATGTGGACCTTCAAATAATGACCCAAGTGTAATCGGTCATTATTTTCTGTCATGTGTGCGAAACCTCTCTGTCATTCCCATGAGACTGAGGACTAATTGCGGCACAGAGAATGGGACCATGGCTGCAATTCAGTGCACCCTATGCCACCACCACAGAGACCACTACTCTGGAGCGTCCAGCCATATGTATGGCCCATCCACAAACAACCAGAGGATTGAGTTCTGGTGGTCCATATTCAGAAAGGGGAGGTGAGTGGCCTTCATCAAGTCATTTACCCTTCATTTCATTCATTCACTCAAACATATGTACAGTATATGCTTAAAGTCATCATTTATTTTATTGATTTCTGTAGGAGTCAGTTCTGGATGGAGCTATTTGCAAACCTTAGAGACGCCGGATAATTCAACGGGAGTCATGAGCATCAGTGTCTACTGAGATACTGCTTTGGTGATGTTATTCAGAAGAACTTGGATGAGTGTGTTGGATCCGACCCTCCAAAACAGCATCATGTCCAGGAGGAGTGCCCAATGAGCTCTACTACTTACCACACAGGTATTATTTGGTGGTAGATTGTTTGTATTTGTTTTTTGTTTCTCAAATAAATGTAATAATATCTTCTGTTTAACATAGGTTTGACTCCAGAGACTGTGGATTTCAAATCGGACAGGCTAAACTGGATGCTTTTCCTGAGGCTCACCTGGTAACATGCAGGAGTACCTGGACTTAGCCATGGAGAGCAATCATTTACAGAAGGGAGAGTACTGGAAGTCTGCAACTGAACTGTATCTGAAACTAAAAGAAATTACAGCTATGAGTGGAAGAGACGTTTATTATAAAGGTGTAACATGTACACAAAGTGTCTTAATTTGTCACCCACAGCTTCATTATTTTAAAGTGGGAAATATGAATTAAAAATAAAGAAAACTAATGAGCATGTATTAAATTTTTTTATAGATAAAATCTTGAACTACTAGTGATTCATGAACAGACCACAGTTTGAGAATGATGGATCTAAAACACTTGCACCTGCAACTGCACCTTTAGGTACACCAATGTCAACGGCGTAACAGCAGAGCAAACAACATTTTTAGAGTCCAAGCTCCAGGGGTGATCCAATATGGCTTATAAACAGCCAAATCCTGGACTATTTTGAATTCCAAAGTCCATTTGTGACTTAAACACACTGTATGAATCCAGGAGTGGTAATTTCAACAAGTTTGAACATGTATTTGCCATTGGGAATGGAGAGTCATCCAGGAACTCTATTTGTGGCAATGGTTCCAAGCCAGAAGGAGGAAGTGATCTCAGCTCCATTGCAAACATCAAAACGTCCTCCACAGACACAGCAGCCTCGCCTTCTGCAAAGAAAAAATGTTCAGATAAACATGGTAATGTGGTTTTCCATGTAGTTATAAAAAACAACATACAAACCTTCACAGTCAAGGAGATAGTCTGCCCAGTAGGCCAAGGTTTGACTTTCTTTTTGTCTCCTGTTTCTCCCTGAAGGGCTGAGGTCAGGTCTGAAGAGTCTCTCAAGTTCAAGGCCAGTGAGTCGCTTTTCAGAGTGGCACAGGACAGGGGTCAGCAAAGAAGGGTGTTGCTGTAGTGCTGTAAGAAACTGAAGGGCTGAAAGGCCATCTTTGAATCTACAAAGTGAACACAAACACTGTTTCACTGCTGTGTAGTACCAACTGCAACAACCAATTAAATTATCTGAAGAAAACTGTTTATATTTCCAACAAACAAACAAGTGCATACTTGAGGTTGGTTGTGTGTTACTTAAAAAAACAAACATTTTTTTGCATATGGCAAGGTAAGTTTTACAAACTGCACAAATTACATACAGAAACACGGTCACATGGACAAATGACACAGAGAGCAGGTTCAATTCAATTCAATTTTATTTGTATAGCGCCAAATCACAACATACATTATCTCAAGGCACTGTACATAATAAGGCCAAAACCTTTACAATATTACAGAGAGAAAAGAAA
>JAFBJR010000056.1:306381-416380 GCA_016785285.1 Brachirus orientalis | reverse complement strand
CTCTGACAGAACCAGACTCAAAGATGTGCGGTCATCTGCCTCGACCGGTTGGGGTGAGAGGAAAATGGGGGACAGAGGAAAGGTGGGGGACAGACAGGGGGGAGAGAAAGAAAACAGTTGTATCAAGTTTAGAATCAGTTATGTCATGTTTATAGAACTACAGTGTCATTTATACAAGCAGCAGCAAACACTATTGATACGAAACTATACTGATGAACTTTTAATCAGAGCATAGTAATAATGACAGCAGTATTATTGTTACTGATAATAATAATAATAATAATAATAATAATAATGAAAATATCATCAAAACTGGATCTGGATCCTACAGCCTGCAAAATGAGGACAGAGGGAGAGAGAGGATGGAAGGAAGCAGACATAGACTTGGGAAGGAAGAAAAAAAAAAAGGTTAATGACACATAATTAAGTCACCTTCATACCCTGAGTGTGAGAGAGTGAGTGTGAGTGCACCACAGGAAATTCCCCAGCAGTCTAGGTCTATAGCAGCATAACTAAGAGATGGTTCAGGTTGGCGTCGGTATTTATAGATTGGCACAAGGCAGGGAATGGAGAGACAGACATCATATAGGCTATCAGTTGTAACACCATAGCACACATTTTGTCACAGTAACTAACTGACTGAATTGCCATGAGGCAATTATTTATATACCAGCAATATTTCACAGCAAAAAACTGGAATGCAAGTCAGACGTTCTTACACTGCAGTGTGTTGGAAATTCTCAACATTGACCGCAACCAGCTTCTCGTCAATTTCCTCAACACCAGGTGCATACAGGTCTGTGTATTTACTGTTGGAAAATTACAGTCTCCACATTAAAACGTCTTACAAACATAAATTTCTCCCCAATGAATTATGAGTCCCTATCATTTGTTACATACCTGTAGCAAGAAGTCTTGACTGGATTTGTTTCAGGTGGACCCATATCTTCAGCATCAGATATTATTATCTGAAAAACAAATGAAAATGTCTGAAACAACAACACTAGAAGTAAGAAATGTCAAGCTGCCACAGTCTGCCCAAATGCCTGGCCAGGCTGAATTGTTGCTAAATGTCCTGGTGCATCTTTGAAACATGATTAAAATGACAAAATTATTACATTATTTATTACTGTCCTTCAGGCAAGATTCCTAGTGGTTGATTATCACTAGAAAGGACCTCTCATTAAATCTCTTTGACTCCCTCTGGTGTCAAAGAGATTTAAGTGTGTGTTTTTGGGAGTACTTTGATTTTTTGGTTCAAAAACCGGAAAAACAGGGAACACACATTTATCAACAATTTGTAATATCTTCCATAACTGTTTTGTCAGTTTTTTCATAGATAAATAAATGTATTCATATGAATATATTGATAATTAGAAAAAAATGTCTTACCACACTGTCAGCTCGATTGAATTCAGCTGTGCTCCTTGAAGTGATGACAATTTCAGAATCAGAGTCTGAGTCACAGATCATGTAGCTAATGTTGATATATCCTTCAGTACAGCGTCTAAAATATAAAAAAATATTGAATCAAGAGATCCACTAACCTCCTTTAAAATGTTGTTCAAGGCAAATGAAAAAGGTGATCCTTTTTAATATTCTGCCAATTTGAATGGCCTTTCTGACCCAGGCACACCTGGATCACCTCTGAGCAGTCTGGATACAAAAGGACATACGTTCCTTCTGGCATGTCCTTGTTAAATGTTCTCATCTTCTGGACCACTTGTTTCAGGACATCAGGTGCTTCTATCTCTGGATCTACAAATAATGTTTTCCCTCCTAGAGGTTTTAGATCAGTCCCATTTGTCACCATCAATCCAATGTTTATCTAAAAAATGTGTGAGGAAGGATTCCTCGGTGTGGATGGTGGGGGTCACTATTAACCACAATTCAAGTCTGGGTCTTGATGGCAGAAGAGGTTTAATGAAAGATTGTATGAGAGTAGGAAATGGAACTGGATAGCGTCCTATATGTGACGTTAAGTGTCTTCTCGCTGATGCTCCGCTCGCTGACGCTCCTTGGACTTACGCTCCTTGGTACTCCAGGAACTGCTTATATGATGGGCAAGGTTTTTCTGCTGAAATTAACAAAGCCAAGTTTACTGTGTTCTGACAGCACTCTATCTAACAGTCCAACAACGAGTCTGTCTCGGATAAGCTCGTCATGTAAGCACATCGTAGACGCAGTGTTCTGCTAGCACGTATAAAGCAGTGACAAACGAGTCCACTGGCTCTCCTTCTCTCTGTTTGCGCATGTTGAACTTAGCACGCTCGTAAATTACGTTTTTCTTGACCACAAAGAAACTTTGAAAGCCATCACGTAGCCCTTTGTAAGTGCCTTTTTGAGCAGCCCACGTAAGATGTCATCCGCCTCGTCCCCCATGCAGTATATCAATGTATTGACTTGATTCTCTTCAGAGCTTGCATTTAGGTTACTTGCCAGGCGGAATCTTTCAAATCTCCGGATCCATTTATCCCACTCTTGCGGCTTTGAAAAGTCGAAGGACTCCAGTGGCTGGATATTAAAATTAGCACACGGTCCTGCTGCTTCTGCTGTTAGCTGCCGACCATTGCTACTATCCTCTTCTCCATCGCTCATCTTGACCTTCTCTTTCCTTCCTTCGCAGGTGTAAAATGATCCTTTTCTGTGGTTTCTCCCCTCACGCTAACTACCGGACTTCTGACACCATGTCGTGTTATTAAAAAAATCTTGCGTGGAGTCCGACTGTAGGTTAGGCGTGAATGTTTTATTTCCACCATGTGTCTTCCCCCCTCCTAGCCACACGGCCACCCTGACTTTTAACTGACGTTCCACCTCCTGGCTCCGTAGTTCTATTCAAACAGTTACACCACAGTTCCCTTGTATTCACTGATGATGTGACTGCAGGATGAATTCTGAAGTGTTTCGGGCAATATTATCTGCTCATATTCAGCCAAATGCTTCAGAACTCAACAGTGCAGATGAACAATGACCTGAAGCATAATGCGAAAGCAACCAAAGAGTTTTTTAAGGCAAAGAAGTGGAATGTTATGCAATGGCCAAGTCAATCACCTGACCTGAATCTGATTGAGCATGCATTTCACTTGTTGAAGACAGTTGCAGTAGAGGCCTGGCAGAGCGTCACCAGGGATGAAACCCAGCATCTGGTGATGTCTATGCATTCCAGACTTCAGGCTGTAATTGACTGCAAAGGATTTGCAACCAAGTATTAAAAAGTGAAAGTTTGATTCATGATTGTATATGTGCCTCCCACTTTTTATGGGACAAATTAACAAACTGTTGTAATTCCTACACCGTTCACCTGATTTGGATGTAAATACCCTCAAATTAAAGCTGAAAGTCTGCAGTTAAAGCACATCTTGTTCATTTTATTTCAAATCTATTGTGGTGGTGTATAGAGCCAAAAAGATTAGAATTGTGTCGATGTTCCAATATTTATGGACCTGACTGTACCTAGAATTATCCACTGTTGTTATCCACATTTTACTGTTTTGGGTTGATCTGTTAATCATTTGCAGGAACTAATGTAATGGAAAATCCCTATATCTAATATAATTTCATAATCTCAACCATGTTTTTAACACATCTGCTTCATTATATTTTCTGAGGAGGCGCGGTCTCCACCAGTCTCCACTTTCTCCAAAGGAATGCGTAATGCTTACCTCCCTCATTTTTACTGATCGACCATCCATTTGATTTACTTTGTTCTTAACTGCTCCTGCTTTTAATGGACATATAGCCTCCTCTTGTGCAACCATTTTTTGCCTATAAGAAGCTGTGACTCACTCCACAATTCTGAACTCCTTCACAGACCACCTTGTGCTCTGTGAACCTGTTCCTTCTGCAGAATAAAACACAAAATATAACTGATGGACTCTCAAAATTTCTTTATTTCTATCTCACCCAGAAACACACGAAATTTCCACAACAATTTGCTGTCAGAAGTGGGATCGCCTGGAAGTCTGCTGCTGCCCTGCGGTGACGTTGGGAGGGACGCCTGACCTCTACCTCGACACAAAGAAAGTCAGAGACGAGAGGACCAACGCCCGCTAGGACACCAGCTGACTGACACGGTGATCTTCAAACAGGAGCAATTTCCTGAACCCGGTGATAAAGGGAAGAGAATGTTTGCAATGTTTATGCAATGAGTAAGACCAGGGTGGTCATTGGGAATTTGTGTGGGGTGGTTCGGGGTTAAGATGTTTTCAGGGCCAGCTGACACTTTTATTGTTTGGTTTCTTTTACTGTATTTCTTTATCTGCTATTGCATTTTTCATTTCCTTTTCTTCCTCAATTCCTTAATTCCTCATAAGAGGACACATTTGCAAATCACATGTTGCCTCAAGTGTATTAGGTGATCACCTGAAATACCAGGATTGTTGACAGTGACGTTTGATTGCATGTTAGAAATATGGCCAATTCAAGAGAATTGGCCAAAAAGTTCAGAGAGGAGATCATTGCCTTGCACAAACAAGGAAAAGGATACAAAAAGGTAGAAAAGGCACTGGATATTCCTAGAGATACAGTTAGAAGCAGCAGTGGCTACTTTACTTGGATGTGGAAGAAAGAGGAAGCTATCAATGCCTGCTACCAGAGTCCTGAGGAGGCAGGTAGTGAAAAACCCTTGACTGACTGGAAAAGACTTGCAGCAGGACTTGGTGTCAGCAGGAACTGAGGTTTCCACAGTAAGGTGCATACTAAACTTTGAAGGTCTCCATGTCCGAAATCCAAGATGTACACCACTACTGACCCAAAAGCACAAGAAAATTCAGCTCCAATTTGCTCAAAACTATATAAAAAAGCCAAAGCAGTTTTGGGATTACGTTCAGCATGGCGGTGGCTCAGTGATGCTCTGGGGCTGCTTCGGTCCTTCTGGAACTGGAAACCTGCAGCGTGTGGAGGGAAAGATGGAATTTAGGTTTCACAGGAAACCTAAATACAACTCTATATCTCAGGTTTATGATGCTTTAATGTTGGCAGCCTCTCCTTCTTTCTTCCTTCACACTGCTTTTAGCAACGCACCTTATAGCCTCCCCCTGTGCATAGTCTTTGGATGGATGTGGTACTGTCACATATAAAGAGAGCAGAACTTGAAATTAAACAATTGAAGTCTTGCCTATATTTACTTTAATCTTTCTTAAAGAGGACATTCACTGGAAAATCAAATGTCTGATGTTTTTTGGCGTGTCCTTCCTGTATCTACACATCACTAAAGTGGGACAATAAACACTTGGTTTTTTTCCTCTCAAGGTTCAATTGTCCTTCTCTGTGTCTGGTATCAGTAGATACCCAAACAGTGACTCTTTTCCCCTGAACTACTGCACAGACACAGACTGCCTGGATGCTCTTTGTTTCTCTTGCAAGAAGAATAAAACTCACAGACAACACAGACAGCTGCTGCTCGTATGTCCTTATTTCTACACTCACCATGGTCTTATTACGATTTTGCCACAACAATTTGGTGTCAGAAGTGGGATCCGGTTGAGTGATCGTCTGGGACTCCGTGGACAGTGACCGGCCAACCTGGAGAACAAGCTCCTCCAGCCTCCAACCTCCATTTGTGTAGAGTTGGGAGGGCTGACACGGGGTCTTGGATCGTCAACACTGGATCTCAACAAACTTAATTCATCTTAACATCCAGACATTTGGTGAGTGTTTAAATAAAGGAAAAAAAAAGAGAAAAGGGGAAAATGAACCAAAAAAAAGGGGGAAAAAGAAAGAATGAAAATTTCTGATTGAATATCACGTGTTGACTTGACTTCATTTTGATCCATTCGGAGCCCCTAACCTGTCTGATTGGGGTAATAACAATCAGTATAACTGAGATTAGTGTCACAAAGGGTGCGGATGCTTGAGGGTTATAAAAATATACCTGGGTGGTTGGGGTGGGAATAAACCACATTTCCTGAGAGGTCGGGTGGTGAGAATAGACCACATTTCGTGGAGACGTCTGTGTTGTAATAACCGTGCACTGTCTTTTGCCATGGAGAGCAAAAGTATGAGGGGAAGAAGCCCATAGGGGTCCCATAGTGGACATAATGAAGGCAAAATACAATGATGGATCATTTCAATTAAAAAAAAGGGGGAAAGATATGGGCCAAAGAGTTTCGTATGAAAGAGAAGAGCTGAGTTGACAAAAGATGACAAGAAAAGGAAAAAGAAAAGTAGGGAAAGAAAATGAATGATGGAACAAGAATGTGAAAAGTAAAATAATGTTTGAGTATGCAGAAGAAGGAAGCTAAAAGTATGGAAAGGAAATGATTGTGAAAACATTTGCCAAAGATACGCACACACACACAGGCATCAATGCCTGACACTAAAACACCCACATCAGATACAACACCAGTGCCACTCCCATACTTCACACTTCTGCTCTCTGTCCACCAATCACTGCACTGAAACCTGATCCTGACCAGACACCAACTCCCAGGACCTGTAGAATTGTTCAGTGAACCCCACCTAGAAAGGAAGTGCCAGATTCCTCCTTTCCTCTTTCCTTCAACCACTCAGTGCCACAAACTGTCCACACCCTCAGGAGAAATGGGCGTCACAGGGGACTGGCAAGGCCTGCACACGTGCTCCTGCAGAAGAAATGGTGTGTAAAGCCAGACAGGAGGAGAGGAGAGGAAATCCTGAGACAAGACATCAAAGCCTCTACACCAACTCCACCGACAACTGTGCTATCTGATGATGATGAAGGGGACCATGGCACAAACCACACCTTGCCAATGGTCAAATTTTGATGAGCAACTGTTGATCTTCTGCTCTGATTTCTGCAAGAACTATGCAGACACTCTAACCATGCCAAAGATCAAATTCAACGGAAGAAGAAAGCCAAACATGAAAAGATGCGAAAGAACATTACATGGCATCACCATGTATCACACTGTGACTTGTCATGCACAGAGGCAGAAGCAAAGAATGGCTGTTGCCAACAACCAGTTCCTCACCTGTGTAGAGAAGGGACACATTTTGTCTTTTTTTACATGAAAGGCCATAAACCAAAAGACTGCTATAATCAGGTGTGTCTACAAGCTGATTGACTGAAGGTGGGAGCAGGAGGAGAGGGCGGTGACTCAGTGAATGTGCCTGTGACACAAAGGAGGAAGGTAACACACCACACACACATTACACACACACATCCAACGCACCCAAGACTTGCTTGCTACTGGCAATGAAGACTTGCTTGCTAATGCAGAAAACAGTACAGATCCACACACTCGTATTGCACAAGCCATTATGTGAATTACTATAGAAAACAACACCTCATGCACACATACTGTACGTGCAGAGTACTTGTTATCAGTAAAGGGACAGAAGTTGTATGAAGTCCAATCTGAAGATACAGACATGTTCATTTTAGTACAGTCCAGTTATTATTTAGCTATTAATGAAGGTTTTCAGTCTCCATAATTTCTGCTAATGTTTTAAATTAAGCTTAATCTGTTGTTTCTTGATACAACACTGATTTTATGTCAGTTGATGAGTTGCACTGCACTGCACATGTGTCTGTCAGTCAATGCTTGCAATTGGCAGAACACACAAGAATAATCTGTTTTGAATGCTCCAACACTGAAGAAAGAAAAGATAAAGAAAATTCTCCTTTCAGTTTATCTGAAACTGAAGCAGCTGCACTTTCCAGCCTACAGGAAGTTCCTGCCTGGACTGAACATAAATACGATGTAGGCCTTGTTAAAAGAGGTGATCACCTAAACCCTAAACCTTAAACCTAAAACCTAAAACCTAAACTGAAATCTGTGTATAGACCATGCAAACAATAGTATCCAATGAAACAAGAAGTCATAGAAAACTGTCCGGTGCATGTACAACTATTTCCGGTTAAGGAAATCTGAGAATGTTGTTTTGTCCAATATTTATAAGCTGTAAACACGGCAGTACAACCAAATCCATGCATCCAATTCTATGTTTTTTTTAAGTTGTTGGCCAGGCTAATTCATTCCTCTGCCGTCCCTGTCGACCCAAGTTCTAAATTTAGGATTGTGTTGAACTTTAATGGAAAATGTCATACAATCATGAGACTCTGTTACAATGAAGCACTCTGTCGCAGCTTAAAGCCCTTGTGCTCACTAAAGGAAGTGCATTATTGTAGTATGTTGATGATCTAATAGTATGAAGCTTGACCTATGAACAATGTGAAAGGGACTCCATAGCACTGACACAACACTTGGTCAAAGAGAGACATGAAACCTGTCTCTCCAAACTGTTTATTCAAAGGAATGTGACATTTCTGGGTCATGTGATCACAGCTGAGGGCAAATCCCTCTCACCCAAGCATATTGATGAAATTCAGAATTTACCCAAACCCATCTGAAACTTTCTTTACAGACCACTCCCAATTTAGGTCTTTCTGATCCAACATGTCATTTTACACAGAATGACAAAAAAAAGTTATTCTTGTATTTCATGTCAAGATTTCTGTTTAAAAGGATATTAGCTTTGTTACAAACACTGTGTTATTAGACTTACCTAACATCACTGTCAAATGTTGCACTATTCTTCAGGAAACACTTCTTATGAATTCTGCTTCACATGTTCCTAACACAGACTGTAACCATGTTACTACACACGATTTGCTCTTATCATGCTGTTCTGTCCTCAAGTCCTCTTCCTGTCCACTACACAGTTGAAGACACTGACTCTTGCTGAAACCTTTAAATTAGCAGTTAGCAAAATTGTGACAGTCGACACTGACTCATACTATGAATGTTACCATTTTACCTGTCAAATTACTAAAGCTTATATACTAGTTTCTCTATCTAATATTTACTACTGACCTTGTGATCTTATAATCAGTGCAAATTCAATCAAGATTTCTTTACATACTGTATATATTTCTTTTATTTCTTTATATCAATTAAAAATAATTTAAATTCAGATAATTTAGAGAGAGGTTAAATGTTTTTGTTTTTTGTGTTGGTTTTTAATTTTTTTTTTTTTACTTTTTCAGTAATTATAGTTGAACTATTTTGTTTTTTTTTCCTAGAACAAAACAAACCAAAATGAAGTTCATCCATCCATTCATCCATTCATCCATTCATCCATTCATTCATTCATTCATTCAGATAACTATTTTCAGAACATTTGATAAGGAAATAGTTCTAACGCTGCTTTATATAAACCTACATTTAACTGGTGTATTTGTTGATTTAAAGGAATTCAAAAACCTGAATATATCTGTGGCAAAGGATCATAATTTATCACATGTCTTGTGAATTGTAGGAGAATGTCAAATGTCAAAGCAGCTAATGTAAAAACTTTCACATATCAGGTTTCAAGCGTGTGCTCATAGTCAAGTCATTTTGCATTAACTTATGCACTAACTCATGTTTGCTCATGCCTTATCTGACATGCAATAATTAAACCAAGAATTTTTAGTTATGTTTGCCTTTTTAACTCTGACCAATTTTATAGACCAAGACATAAATGAGGTTTCTGTAATCAAATTGGCTTTGCTTATTTCATTGGAAGAGAAAACTCTTTCTTTAACACTGATATAATCAGTTTGACAAAGCAGGTTAACATAGCACTATCAAAAGATGTAAAACAATTAACGGAAATATCTGTTTTGAATTTTGACCAAGAATTTAAACTTTATTTTGATTGGACACTATTTCTCAAATTCAGGCAACTCCAGCAAAATCTGTTAAAAAACAATGCCATGCTGATAAGATGCGTCTCTGCTGAAGACATAACAAGACAGAGGGAAAAGGTTTGATGGATTCCATGCCACCATGCATCGTATGTTCTAGTAACCTCTCCATGGTGGTGACCCTCTACTGTGCACAAAGTAAATGGGTTGAAGATGTTAATCAAATTATTATTATTATTATTATTATTATTATTATTATTATTATTATTATTATTATTATTATTCATTTTCTTTTAACTTATGTTTTTATTTTTATTTTATTTTCATTGTTCTGATTTTGCTTGCCTCCATATTTGCCTCCATTATTTTATAATGCCTATGTTCCACAAAAACAGCCCTTGCATTTTCACTTATTCTTTCTATCTTTTTTATGTAAATAGTTTTATTTTAATTTTTCCAAGAGGTTATTCTTATGTGATTATTAAATAATCAAACGGAGGCAATGTGAACTACTGCACAGACTACCTGGATGCTCTGTGTCGTCTGTTTCTCTTGCAAGAATAAAACTCACAAAGACAGCTGCTGCTCTTATGACCTTATGTCTACACTCACCATGGTCTTATTAAGATTTTGCCACAACAAGAGGATACAGTAACACAGTAGAAGCTCCTCTCTTAAGAGTTTTGGATGTCGACCATTAATGCAGTATTTTGATTCAGTCTCTATTCAGTACAAAAGAAACTGCATTTAATTGTGCTTTGTAAAATTTGCTACTGTAGAAGTTCAATTAGAGTGGAAATGGGACACAAGCTGCCACCCAGCTGCCAGTCCTTGAATGTTAATGATATTTGTCAGTTACTCGTGATGGTGTCACATGGTGTTTTATGTAATGTGTGTGTGGGTAAGGGTCAGTGGGTTAAGCAGGATCACATGATTTGTAGAAATAGATTAAGAGTATTTAGGATGTGAGGCCAAAAAAAGAGTGCAAGGCCAAGAGAGGTATTTGTGTGTGGCGGCATGGGAGCTTTGAGTTCTTCGTCTCACTAGTTCACACCAGTTCCATTTGCACAAAGAAACCAAATTCCTCCCATCTTGTCTCACAAACTGTAATCTTGCAGTTTGCTTCATCTTCATGAGTGAAGATGCACAGTGATGTACTCAGTTTTCTCAAGTACAGTACTTGGTGTAAGAGAGGAGTGAGATATTCACTTCTCACAGTGAAGAATCTCAGAGTAATCAGATCATAATGACCAATTGATTGAAGTCAAGTCAAACTGGAATTTATTTGTATACCACCATATCACACCTCTCTGAATGGGAGAGGTCCCCAGAGGTCCCAGTGGTTCTCAAAAGCTCTTGAAGTAACACGATTATCACCAATATTAAAACAGAGTGGTGTAAATAGGCCAAGTGTCATGATCTGTCTCCTGGCTGGGGGAGGTTTGGGTTATTACACCAAGCAAAGTCATCTATAGACCTTTCACAGGAGGCAGTTTTATTCCCAATAAAATAATTTGCTCTCTCATCATCCCCCTCTTCCTCACTGGTAAAACAAAATGAAACTCCAATGGGGGGAGAGATAAGGTGACTCTGATTATTCTTATTTATTTATCTATTTATTCTGTTATTGTTTAATTTTCTCTGCACGTCATTCAAAATTCCTCATCTCCACTCCAATTACTGTATATTCGCTGGTATATAGAGTAGGACAGTGTTTCTGATTTTCCTCCAAGTACCAAGAGAGGAAGCTCAGTGTACATACCACAGTTTGACAACCACAACTCTAGAATTAAGCTTTGTTGTAACAATCTCCCTTTGTGTTAATACACAGAAAGTGCTCACAACAAATTTATTGCACCTGACAATAATATCAATACCATTATCAGTCCGATATAGACATTTTATCATGATTTAGTAAATCATCAAAAGGGAAAAAAAGACCAAAAAATGGAAACTGAGTTAAAAAAAAAAAAAAAGGAATAATAAATCAACTTAAATAACCAGTCCAAAAACTAAACAGAAAACACTGAGGCTTGCCGACTGGCGAGGCGGAACTCAGGAAATGGCAGGTACTAAAAAAGAACCAGTGTGATCGGCTTGATTGGCTGAGAAAATTAATATGTCATCCAGATATACAAATACAAACTGATTAATCATGTCTCTATTTGAAATGACCCAGGGAGGTGTTAAAAGCTGTCTTCCATTCATCTCCTTCTCATATGCGAATGAGATGATATGCGTTACGGAGGTCCAGTTTTGTGAAGAGAGTGGCCTTGCATAGTGGTTCAAAGGAGGGGTCGATGAGCCGCAGAGGGTATTTGTTTTTGATCGTGATGTTGTTTACTCTGCGGTAGTCTACACAAGGTCAGAGAGTCTTATCTTTCTTAGCTACAAAGAAAAGAAGCTATTTTGAAGAAGTGGCTGACAACACCGTTTCTTGCAACAAGACTGAAACAGTTAACAAGTAGAAGCAAGAAACTTAATGCCGTAGCTCAAGAATCTCTTAAGATTTGGAGTGAAAAACAACCTTACAATGGGAAACGTCTCTAGTGCGATAAACTATGTGAAGACGCAGTACACTATGTAAATGTTGTGTGATGCTGTTGATAATGCTGTACATAGTATAGATGTTACAAGATGTCCCGAATTTAAAAGACAATCAGACTGTGTGAGACAACCAAGAGATGATTGGTACTCAATGTTGCAGACTGTTGCCAACAAATACGCGGATGTAAAATCTATTCTTGCTGATGTTTTAAACTGTCTACCTTCAAACAATAATGATTTTTATGTGATGATTTGATTAAATGATATGTGTGGACCAAAAGGAGCTGAAGCCAGACTGATTGAAAAAAGGAAATAATTGAGTCTTTATTAACAAAAAGTAAAATCCAAATAATACTCAGCCACTGGGATAGGAACACAAAGGGAGGAGACTGACTGGTATACGCGTTTTGGCTAGATGGCGTCAGTGTCCAACCAGGCCTCCTGTTCCTACCATTTTGCTGGGCAAACTCCAGCCCATGGAAAATAAACTGGATGAACTCCATTGCCCTATCAACTTGCAGAGAGACTTACAGGATTGTAGTGTCCTCTGCTTCACTGAGACTTGGCTGCATCCAAACATCTCGGACAAGGCCAACTAACCTGCTGGTTTCTCTGTGCACCGTGCTGACTGCAACGTCAGCACCACGGGCAAAACCAAAGGAGGTGGTGTTTGTTTTTTTGTCAACAACTCCTGGTGTACAAACATAGAGCCTGTCTCGCAATCATGCTCCCCAAACCTAGAATATTTGACAATCAAATGCTGCCCGTTTCACCTGCACCAGGAAGCAACTTCTATCATTTTGGCTGACTTCAACCACTGTAATTTGAAAAGGGTCCTTCCCAAATACTACCAGCATGTTTCCTGTCCCACCAGAGGCGATCAGACTCTTGACCATTGTTACACTACAATAAAAAATGCATATACAGTAGATCTGTCCCGCGCCCCCACTTTGGCAAATCTGACCACTTATCAGTGCTGCTTCTCCCGGCCTACAAGCCAAAACTGAAGCGTGAGCAACCGATTGTTAGGGAGGTTCAATGCTGGTCAGACATGCATAATTTTGAACTTCAGGACTGTTTTGATATGATCGATTGATTGGTTTTTAAACATTCATCTGCGGACCTAGAGGAGTATGCTGACACAGTGACAGACTACATCCAATTCTGTATGGACTCGTGTGTGCCCCCTTGTGCCGGCCGTTCCTTTCCCAATCAGAAGCCCTGGGTAAACAACGCTGTTCGCCAGTGTCTGCGGGAGAGGGCAGGCGCTTTCACATCCAACGACCCGGACAGATACAAGGAAGCCAGGTACGCACTAAGGAGGGCTATAAAGGCGGCTAAGAGACAGTATGGAAACAAGTTGGAGAGTGATCTCAGCGATCGCGACTTCCGGCGTAAATGGAAAGGGCTGCAAGCAATCACGGACTGTAAGCCATCCCGAGTGCTGCCAAAAGATTCTCCTGCCTAGCTGCCAGACGAGCTCAACCATCACCTTTTGATGCTGGTGAGACTCTACAGGTCACGGTTGCTGATGTTGCTGGACCCGACAGGATCCCATCCCATGTTCTTAAATCATGCGTCATCCAACTATCACAAGTTTACACTGACATTTTTAACCTGTCCCTGTCCCAGTGCACAGTACCGTGTAAAAAAAACAGTTAAAAAAATCAGTAATCGTGCCAGTTCCTAAGGAAAATGATGTCAATTGCTTAAATGACTACCGACCCAAAGCCTTGACCTCTGTGGTAATAAAATCCCTACAGAAATTGGTAGCATCTTATATCAATTCGAAAATTCCTGCCTTTTTCAGTTTACATACAGACAAAATAGGTCAGTGGACGATGCCATTTCTAGTGCTTTACATACTGCCTTGTTTCATCTAGAGAAGAAAATCACATATGTAAGAATGCTGTTCATTGATTATAGCTCTCCATCTACAAGAAGGGCCTGAGCCATCTCTATTTCCTGAAGAGGCTGAGGTCATTCAACATCTGCCGGACCATGCTCAGGATTTTTTATGAATCTGTTGTGGCCAGTGCGATCCTCTATGCTGTTGCATGCTGGGGAAGCAGGCTGAGGGTTGCTGATGCAGACAGACTGAACAAACTGATCCCCAAAGCCAGTAACGTTGTGGAGGTGGAGTTAGACTCTCTGAAGGTGGTCTCTGAGAGGAGAATGTTGTCCAAGTTAAGGTCAATGCTGGACAACAAACTCCATCCACTCCATGACGTGCTGGTCGGCTACAGGAGCTCGTTCAGTGAGAGATTGATTCCACTGAGATGCACCACTGAACGACACAGGAAATCATTCCTGCCTGTGGCCATCAGACTTTACAACTCCCATCTTTAGATGTATCCATACTCATTTATTAATTATTATATTGATGATGTTTAACTTGTACACATTGTACATTGTCACTGTTCTTGTTTTAAACAAGAGCTTTGTGCTATTTTATTTTTCTTTAAATTCTTTTAATTTAACTTGTGTGCCCTTTTCTTCTGGTACTTACTGTGGCTGATATGGAGCAATTGTAACAACAATTTCCTTCGGGATAATAAAAGTATTCTGATTCTGATGCATTCAACACTGTCGTTTCATCTAAGCTAGTGTTAAAACTGAGTGATCTTGGCCTGAGCAATTCCATCTGCAATTGGGTGCTGGACCTCAATCAGTGAAAATTTGAAACATGGAATCATACACACTGACCCTCAATACTGTCTCAGTCCTCTGCTGTATAATTTGTTTACTCATGACTGTGTGGCAAAACATGAGAATAACAACATCATTAAGTTTGCAGATGACACAACAGTGATTGGCCTCATTAGTAACAACAACGAGGCCCCCTACAGGAGGAAGGTAAAAGAAATGACTGTACGGTGCCACAACAACCTCTCCCTGAATGTCAGTAAGACTAAAGAAATCATCATCGACTTCAGGAGAAACAGTGGCAATACTGTCCCTCTCTGTATCAATGATTTGCCTGTGGAAATAGTCAGCAGCTTCTGGTTCCTGGGTGTCCAGATCACCAAATCCCTCTCATGCTTTCCGCATTCCACCAGCATCCTCAAGAAAGCTCAGCAAAGACTGTTCTTCTTGAGGAGGCTAAAGAGCTTTGGGGTGGAGAAAAACACTCCTACCAGTGCTACCACTGAACTTCTACCACTGCACCATTGAGACTATTCTCACTGGATGCATGACAGTGTGGCTGGGAAGTCTGTCTGCCCAGGACCTCAAACTACTGTCAAGGACTGTCAGGACAAAAAACATTGGTGAGGACCTGCCCCAGGTTCAGTTCTTCTTCTCCACCCGCTGCCTGAGGAGGGCAGATTCCATCATCAAAGATGTTAGCCACCCAGCTCACTCTCTCTTCTCTCTGCTCCCCTCTGGGAAGCGATACCAGAGCATCTATTCCCGCACCATACGACTTAAGAACAGTTTTTTTCCAAAGGCTGTGAGAATTTTAAATGGTCAGTCACCTGTGTCTATAAACATGTTGGTTTTATTACTGATCCATGTCTGTAGGACATTAAAAATAAAAGGAGTTAAAAATACACTTTGTGAGTTATAATTTCCAATTTGTAAGTTTTGTTTATAATTTCATGATTTATGAATTTTATCTCAATAAGATATTTTCATTTACCACCATTTGCCTTCTGCCTTTTGTGTACCTCCTGGGCTTCTGTAGTCCCTCCCCTCTGCCCTCTCAGTCCCGGTTATGTTACTGAGGGAGCAGAGACGCAGAAGAAAACAGAAGCCAATGTGTTTTAATGTTTTCTTCAGGATTAAATGAGCAGAGGAAACCGTGCTTGAATCCTGTCTTCTTCATGCCCCAGCCACACACCTGTTACATGTACTTGTATGTGGGTCTGCATGTGATGATGACTGATCAGAGTGTGCTCATTGTTGAACAAACTTGTATTGCTCAATTTTATTTACATTTTTTATTTCTGTTTTATTGTTACCTTTTATACTAGTAACAGTAGCACAAGAATTTTGCTGTATTGCAAAATATATTCGACAATAAACAATAAACTAAACTAAGCCCTTCACAAAACTGCTCCCGTGCATTTTAAGAGAAATAGGGTTTTAGTAAAAAAAATAGATGGGCAGTTCCAGGCAGATCTAGTGGACATGTTGCCTTATTCCTCAGAAAATGAGGGAGTACATTATTTATTAACATGTATTGACATGTTTTCAAAATATGCTTGGGCGCGTTGTCTGAAAAATAAAAGCGGTAGATGTGTTACAGAGGCATTTAAAGATATTCTAGATGAAGGCAGGATACCTCAGAAATTACAGACGGACAAAAGGAAAGGAGTTCTTAAACAAGGACTTTGACGCATTAGTCAAAAAGTATGAAATTATACACGACCAATACAGATATTTAACGACCAATACTTCCAGACGATATGTTGACATTCTGCAAGAATCTGAGGTAACAAAAGACAAGGACCGCATTTTTTTAAAAAACCTGCACCCAAAAAAGGACAAAGATTTGTTTCACTTTAAATATAAAATCAGCGATACAGTGAGAATTTCAAAATTGAGAGGTTCTTTTAAAAAAAGGTTATAAACAGAATTATTTTTTACTGCAGCAGAATGTGTACCACGAAGACCTCCTGTTTACACATTAAAAGACTATGATGAAGAGATATTAGATGGGAACTTTTATGGCCCACAACATTACAAAGTTGTGGAGGGCTAAAAAATACATTATTATGACTTTACTTCATTATACTGTTGGATTACAAATTTATAAAATGTTTAAATCTAGGTTCCAACATAAAAGTATTGGGTTTTACATTTTGAGGTAAAGATGATGACATCAAGTCTGGCAGCCCAGGTGACTGAGACGATAGCCTTTTGTCTTTATTCACTTCCTGACCACCTGAATTGACCACCATTGGATTAGCACCTATGCATTCAACTACACTGTTATGCTGATGAGATCAGGGTTGAGGAAATTGGTTACCAGGCTGATTCCTGTACTGAATTTGCATGCTTTGTTTAGATTGTCTCCACCTTTAACTTGAAAAGTATAAAACTCTACAGTGTTGAACTATAGTCAGACTTGGATGACTACAGCGACGCACAGTGAGTTCTCAATAAAGAGTAACTTCTGCTTGAAAGATCTCCCAACGTCTCCTGGTCTCTGCTTCGACAAGGAAAAAGTTTCCAACAATACCCAATCGTACACGCAAATAAAAGCTAACCCATCAGTCACCCTAAAATAATCTTCTGTGATTTTGAGTCCATTGACAAATACTTTGGCTTAATAAAATGGACTGTGTCACCACCCCAAGGTTTGTATCATCCAGTACCACCATACCAGTGCAACAAATTGATGTTCCCTTTGTGTCGAGAGGCCTCTTTCAGAAACATGGGTCAGTCAGTATCGAGTTGCAAAAAGCAGTGGAAAAGGGGTACATTGTATCCAAAATAGATGAGATGTGGTATTTTGCAGAGAACAGCGACAGTCTCTTCAAAGGGTACATAAAAACATTCTTACAGCAAAAACAGAAAGCTTCAGGTTACCCTAGTTTTGAAAAAGATGAAGAATCTAAAGCAAAATACATTCGGGATTGTTATGAGTATGGAGCCCGTAAAGGGACACTGAAGAAAAAAAAATTATACTGATTTCTCGAGCTCACAAGAAACTATCTTGCGCACATGGAATGCCTTTTACGCACAGGACCCCATTTCATTTGTTCAAGTTAGTTATTCATGGAAATGACAATGCGTGATTTAATTGAGCTTTATTTTAACCTCGGACTCGCTTACAAACACATAGCAGCTTTGCTAGGCTGGCGTCATCACTATATTATCTCCGAAAGGCACCTAAGTCATGTGGTCTGTCTCGGTGCAGTGGATACACCAGCCTTGACCAGGTTACTACTTTCATCCAGGAATCCAAAGTGTAGTAAACAAAGGCAACTGGACTGAGTTGAATTTCTTGAAGACGTTTCGCCTCTCATCCAAGAGGCTTCTTCAGTTCAGTTTGACTGGTGGAGAGTCTGGGACTTAAAAACTCTGTCAGGTTCTTGGTCCATGGGGTGTGGTCTGGACAAGAAAGGGGCGTGAGTTGTTAACTACTCAATTGCATGAGTCGTTAAGTCGTCAAAGGGTCATTAGTTATTGGCTATTGTCTGTTTTAGTTTCACCTGAGTCGTTAGTTATTGGCTATTGTCTGATTTAGTTTCACCTGAGTCATCAACTGTATTTGACTTTAGGTGTGAATGTGTGTGAAACCTCCTGGGGAGGGAGTCCAGAACAGCACTGTAGGTGGCTGATAGCTGGTGTCTTAGACCACCTCCCCTGTTCAAGGTTGGTTTCTCCAGTTTGGCAAAGATGGCTTCTTTTACTCCTCTTTCAAACCATCTGTCCTCCCTGGCCAAAATCTGAACATTACTGTCCTGGAACGAATGTCCTGTCTGGTGTAAGTGTAGATAGACTGCTGAGTCTTGTCCTGAGTGGGTCTGTCTTCTGTGCTGGGCCATGCGTTTGTGGAGAGGTTGTTTTGTCTCTCCAATGTACAAGTCGTTACATTCCTCACTGCACTGAACAGCATATACCAAGTTGGTTTTCTTGTGGTGAGGTGTTTTGTCCTTGGGGTGAACCAGTTTCTGTTTCTGTTCGGGAGAGCTCCTTTTTCTCTTTTGTTGTGTTTGTTTTCGTGGTTTTTGTGAAGGCCCAGTTGGGATAGCCACACTTCCTGAGTGCATCCCTGATGTGTTCCTGTTCTTTCATCCTGCCTTCTGTCCTGGTAGGAACCCTCATTGCTTGGTGGTGAAGGGTTCGAATTACTCCTAATTTGTCAGTATTAGTGGGCTACGAAGATGCTAAGGGGAACCTTTTGACCTTCCAAACTGTTCAGTCTACATTGAAACAGACGGAAGCCTAAATGTGGAGGTCTTCAGGAAACCTACTCATATTTTGTAAACAAAGCATTTTACTTTTCCAAAGAAGAGAGTACAAACATGAAAATAGTTTTGCTCTGAACACACAGTACATTTAGTCAAAATTACTTTTGAAATTAGGGACCTGTGTCATTCATTTTGTATTTGTTTCTCTGATTTCTACTGCATATGAACCTAAACACTGGGAAGAGTATAAAATGCTGAGTATCTATACTCTTAACAAATGAAAGATAAGCCCATAATGGGTATTTTTGTTTTGGATGTGCAAATTTCACTGATATATTGCATTTAATGTTCATTTTCAAAGTTTGACATTATTGGACTGATATTTAGTATGCCTGCAGCTGAAGTTTTAGATAAACTCTGAAAAAAAACCCCAAAACAAGCAAAAACATTAATCACTTTCAAAGTTACTTGGTAGGACTGATTTCTTACTTTTGCCTACAATGATAGCGCTATGTGCTGTAACAAGATTGTATAAACAATTACAACAGGCAAACTTTGTTTTGTGATTTTAGTATCACAGTAAGCAAAAAGAGAGAATACAGAGAACAGACTTTTTGTAAAACCTGGATCAATGAAAATGATCTGCATTTTTGTACGCTTTTTATTGTGAAGGATCTAAAAGTAACATTTTTTAAAGGAAATAAAATGGCATTCAATGCATTTTTCTGTTAAATACGATGCTTGAAAAAAGAGTTTGTGCCAGACACATAATGTAAGACCAAAAATGTAACAGGAGGGAAATATCTAAGATCCCATTGATCTATTACAAAATATCCATTGTAAAGCAGTCACCTGACAGAATGTTGTCTAGCTCTGTACAAACCTCTGGGTATGAACTATAGGTACATGGTAACTCAAAGACTGCTCCACATGTGTGTGCCACTAGCCACCGACTTAAACCAGACAGCCTATTAAAGTTTACGTCAATTGTGTCTTTGCAGAACACTGTGGACCCTGTGCAGAAGCACAAGAATCTTTCTAGTTTTCTTATCTTTCTAGTTTTCTTTGCTCAGTGCTTCTCACATATCTTAGCAGATGGTTAAGAGTTGACTGTTCTTGTAGATTTAGGCTTTCTCTTGTTGGCTTTCTCATTTGGGCTACTTTCTTGCTTGTTGGCCTCTTAGAATCATAAAGTTCCATTATAGTATCTTTGCTGGTGAGTGATGGCACAGCATTGTGAATAGTGGAGTGGAAACAGTCGATTACAAACTTTGGCTCTTGAGGAAGAACTTTGTTTGCCATTGTTAAAAGGGAAGCCTGTAAATTGTCTTTTGAGGGCAGGCTGTCACGGTTTGTTTACGGACATGTATGGACCCAAAAAGGAGCGGAAACGGGACGTAAAATCAGCGAGGAATATTTATTTACAAAAACAAAAACCAAGAAAAGCTGAGCCAAAAGAAGCAACAAAGGGCGAGGAGACTCGTTGGCTGGCTGGGCGAGGGTCTCCCGGGAAAAACTGGAAAGTAAAAACGAGGCGTTAAAAAACCAGAGGAACGACAAGAACGAATAGCTGAGAGAAACGTGAGACGCGCTGACACCTGCAGCAGGAAAAGCCCAGCTTAAGAAGGCAGGGAGATAATCAAGGGAACAAGTGGCAGGTGCGAAGGGGAAGACTCCTCCCCAGCCAACCAGTCAAGTCACCTGGGGGAAAAAAGCACAGGACAGCTTGCACAGGAAACAGACAATCATAACAAAATAAAGGGCAGGAAGCCGGGCCCTGACACAGGCAGTGTGATCCCATTCTTGAGAAAAGCTCAAGCAAGTCTTCTTCAGCAGTTTCATCCATGTTGCCTTGCAAACCTTTCTCAACTGCCACCTGCTCAGGTCCTGAAATAAATCTGCTAAATGACATCATCAAAAGTTCCTCATCCACTGAACTGACAACAGGTGAGAACAAAAGCTGGTGACAGTCGGATTGGGATGATTGTTGTGGTCTAAATACCCTTTCAACCAAACTCTTCCAGCAGCTTGCCACTGCAGCTCAGTAAAGTCTGGTCGTAGTCTGGGAACCCGTTCATCCTCCCCTTCACACTGTTCTAGGAAATGCTCCCAGAAAGCGGAGTACACTTCTCTTGACAGACCATCGCTGTCAACAGCTTTTTCATTTTATAACTCCATCTTTAGCTCAACATTCAACATTCAGTACTTCTGGTTCCATGAAGATATCTATGACATCATGAACTACAGACCTCGCAGGGGCTCATCCAGAGAGGAGAGCATCTGGGTGAGTAAGACAGACGTTCAGTCCCGCTCTTTCCACAGAATGACTCTTTCCACTTCACTCATTCACCAGGGCTCCACACACACCTTATCTGTTTACATTGACTCCAGTGCAGACGATAACTTCATTGACGCCGACTTCGTCTGACTTCTGGACTTGCCCCTGACCACCATAGATATCCCTAGACCTGTTTGTGCCATTGATGGCAGCTCCCTTATCTCTGTAACTCACCAAACTGAGCCTGTAGAGTTAATAATTTCTGGCAATCACCGTGAACTGATTTCTTTTTTAGTAATATCTTCACTTCCTCCCCTGTAGTTTTGGGTCTCCCCTGGTTGAAGATGCACAACCCACACCTAGATTGGCTCACCTCCTCTATAGTTATCTGGAGCACTTTTTGTCACACCCACTGTTTACGTTCCGCGTCACCAGTCACTCACCCTTCTCCGTCAGCACACAAACCTCCAGACCTCTCACTAGTTCCTTCTGAGTATCACAACCTGGGTGAAGTTTTCAGTAAGGCCAAAGCACTCGTTACCTCCACACCGTCCCTATGATTGCGCTATCGACCTCCTCCCTGGTTCCACCCTTCCACCCAGCAAACTCTACAATATATCCCGCCCCGAGAGGGAAGCCATGGAGAAACACATTTCTGAATCCCTGGCCTCTGGGCTAATTAGACCCTCCTCCTCCCCTCTCGTGGCCGGAATCTTTTTCGTAGCTAAGAAAGACAAGACACTCAGACCGTGTATCGACTACCACGGACTCAATGACATAACCATCAAGAACCGTTACCCTCTGCTGCTCATAGACCCCTCCTTTGAACCTCTCAGCAAAGCTACTATCTTCACAAAATTGGACCTACGCAACGCATACCATTTAATCAGAATACATGAGGGTGATGAATGGAAAACAGCTTTTAACACACCTTTGGGACACTTTGAATATCAGGTCATGCCATTTGGACTCACAAATGCTCCTGCAGTCTTTCAATCCCTCATTAATGACGTGCTTAGAGACATGCTCAATCACTTTGTTTTTGTTTATTTGGACGACATCCTCATCTTCTCTACTAACCAAAATGAACTCACTCAACAGAGACTCCTTGAGAACACACTGTTTGTCAAAGCCAAGAAATGTGAATTCAATGCAACTTCTGTTACTTTTTTAGGTTACATTCTGGCGGGGGGGCAGCTCAAGCCTGACCCCAAAAAGATTGAAGTGGTAGCTAATTGGTCTACACCCACTACCCGTAAACAACTGCAACAGTTCCTAGGCTTTGCCAATTTCTATCGTCGGTTTGTCCGGGCATATAGTAAGGTGGCCTCTCCCTTGACTAGGTTAACCTCTACCTCTATGCCATTTAGGTGGTCTCTGGAGGTGGAGGCCACCTTTACAACCTTAAAAGATCTTTTTACCTCCGCTCCAGTTCTCTCTCACCCAGACCCCACTCGCCAGTTAATCGTTGAGGTGGACGCCTCCGACTCCGGCCTGGGGGCCATATTGTCCCAGAGAGACCCCCAGGACCAGACGTTACACCCATGCGCCTATTACTCACGTAAGTTGACGCCCGCCAAAGCAAATTATGACATTGGTAATAAAGAACTTTCAGCTGTGGTTTCTGCCTTACAGGAGTGGAGACATTGGCTGGAGGGAGCCGAGCACCCGTTTATCGTGTGGACAGATCACAAGAGCCTGATGCCCTGTCCCGCCATCATGACCCGGTCCTCCACGAATCGAATGTTGGGCCCATCCTACCCCCTTCCTTTTTCGTCGGTGCCACTTCCTGGGATGTCAAAAGGGTCGTGCGGGAGGCTCAGTCTTCAGAACTGGACCCTGGGAATGGCCCACCAAACTGCTTCTTCATTCCGGCTGCTGTGCGGTCCCAAGTACTACAGTGGGGACACTCGTCAAGGCTGGCTTGCCAACCTGGAGCTTCCAGAACCCTCCATTTCCTGCAGGAGCGCTTCTGGTGGCCTTCCATGACTGGGGATGTTCGAGACTTTGTGGCCGCCTGCTCAACCTGTGCCAGAAGTCCTCTCACCATCCTCCTACTACACCCCCTGCCAGTCCCCAGGCGCCCATGGTCACACATTTCTATAGACTTCGTAACCATCCAATGGACAGACTCACCATTGTAGATCGCTTCTCCAAATGCGTCCACTTCATCCCTCCTCCGAAACTGCCTTCCGCCTTAGAGACTGCTGACCTGCTCGTTACGCATGGTCGGAGACTACGTCCTACGCATCCCAAAGGACGTCGTCTCCGATCGAGGACCCCAGTTTACCTCCCAAGTCTGGCAGGCTTTTGCCAAGCACTTGCCGCAATATCCAGTCTTACATCCGGCTACCATCTGCGATCAAACGGACAGTCCGAGCTCTCAACACTCCGGTGTGTGGCCGCTCATCAACCTGCCTCGTGGCGTCTCCAACTTCCTTGGGTTGAATACGCCCACAATTCTCTGACTAACTCCTCCATGGGGATGACACCGTTCATGGCCTGCTACGGGTACCAGCCACCCCTGTTTCGGCACAGTAGGACGAGGTCGCCGTTCCATCCATCCAGGCACATCTTCACCGCTGCAGGGCCGTTTGGAGAACAGCCAGGGCCGCACTCACCCGCTCCTCTCTCCGCAACCAGTGTCTGGCTGACTGTCACCGTGTGCCAGCCCCCAAGTACGGCCCTGGTGATAAGGTTTAGCTCTCCTCCCGTGACCTGCCCCTCCAGGCGATTCATAGGACCGTATGAAGTGGACCGGGTCATCAACCCCGCTGAGGTTCGGCTCAAGCTCCCTCCAGCCCTCAAGATCCACCTGACCTTCCATGTCTCCCTCCTGAAGCCAGTTTCCACCAGCGATTTGGTAAGTTGTTTTTTGTGTTTCCTGGGGCAAGTGCTTTGCTTTTTGCTTTCAGGAGCCTGGCTGGCAGGTGAAGCAGGGAGTCTAATTGCCGCAGCTGCCTCTGATCATCTCATCACTCCTGCCTACTTATACCTGGGTTTTCCTGCAGTCTGGCGTCAGCGCGTCATGTGTACCACGCTCGGTAACCCACAAAACTCTCGTCTCTGTTGTTGCTCTTCCGCTCCTAGTTTTTGTTGTTGGTGTTCTGTTATTATTTTTACAAGTATCCTAATCCTCCGTTTCCCTTTTTCTAGACTCCTGTTTCCCTGAGCTCTGCCCTGCCAGCCGGCCTGCCTAAGCGTTTTGTGTTTCGTTATGGGACTGGTCACCTGTAGTTATTTTTGTAATCCTTTTTCTTTTACCCATTCGTCCCTGCTTTTTGGGTCCGCCCTTAGTTAACCTTTTTTACGATTCGCTCGAATCATTACATACATCGCTGTTATGTACTGTATAAGAACATACCTGAGATAAACATATCAAATCTCATAAGGTTATATTCTTTTCATATATGCGTATTTAGTAAATGTACCCTTTAGCTAAAATCCTTTTTTCCACTACTATAAATTTAGATGCAGTTTAAACTCAGAAGACCGTTTCCCATGCATGTTTAACTGGGGCAAAATAAGGAAAAAAAAACTCAGTTCTCCCAGAAATGCTGTTGTCAATCAGTTTTAAAAGTATATGCCTTTTCCTGCAACTAAGACCTTGTCATTTTCACATCTATTATTTGTTTGTTCTGGTCTAAATCACTTAATGTGTTTTATGACTCTGACAGCCCTGTTGCTGAATTGAATAAGGAGAGTTGTTCAGAGGGTTTTTTGGTCCAAACAGCTATTTGTTAAGACTGGTTCTCCACAAAGAACAGGACTCAAAGGCACGACTCCAAGACAGTTCAGATTGAGAACAAAAAGTCACTTTACTGTGTCCAAAAGAGGTGGTCGGTACACAAAGATCAGTCAGTTCAAACAAACAAATCCAAATCGGCAGGCACAGGCAGAAGTCATACACAGGCAATAATCCAAAAACCAGGAAGAACAGACACGAGTAATTAAATGGCTGGGACGTTCAGACGCTGAGGTACTAAGACGAACTGGCACAGAGGGGAAGAGGAACACAGCTTATATACACCTGAGGTGAAGGGAGATGACGAGACACAGGTGAATCTAATGAGGGCGGGGCAGACAATCAAAACCAGGGGGAAAACACACAGGGGCAGGAAGTGAAGCAATCTGGAATGTGAGGAGAGTTCAGTTTCACAATAAAACAGGAAACAAGAAAACAAGAAGCATGACCTTAAGAGCAACGTTGAGATGTAACAATATTTACATCTACTAGATACATTGAATCAAAGTATTCAATCACAAGCAAACTGCACAAGGAGCTGTACTGTGACCATCTACTCCAACAGATCTCTGTACAGGTCATTTGATCTACAACCAAGTTTGGTCACTGCATTAGTTATAGGGCAAATTAATTCTAGTTCAATTCAAACAGACCAAACAAACAAAAAAGCCACAAGAGTTCTCTTAATCTTCAGGGACTGGTGCTATGCCTTTTTGTTTTTTAAAACAAAATAAAATTTAAAAGTTTTATTTGTGAAACATGCATATTATTTACCTGAGAATGAAGATTAGTTACCACTGGCTTGTATTTGGTTTCCAGGTGGTAGCTGTACTTTATGGACACATAAATGACATATACAACGTCTCACAGACTAGTATGTCAAAATTGTATTAACTTGTATTAGAACATACAACTCCATGCTTTTCTGCCGTTGAGACACCGGGTGATATGTCGGAATCTGACCATCCAACGGATGATCACTTCTGGTCTTCCTGAGATATTTCTTGGTTCGGCTCCTTATAGACCGTCTCTGCATCCTCCTTGTCTATAAAAAATAAATAAATTAGTTATTTATAGGCTTATGGCTATTGTAAAAAAGTAGTTCTAATTGCCCGTACTAGTTTATATGAATTTACTTTAATTTAGATATATTTCAACAGCTCAAATATGTGATGTGTTTTGCATCATAAATAACAATGAATATTAAGGTAGGTCTCAAAGGAAATATTTGTCTCAACATCCAGTAAGAAAGCAAATATTAGAAGGTTTACTATGTTAACTGGCAAAAACATCTTATAAATACCAAGACAGCAAAACAATGAAATATCTGTAAGCTATGGCGAACATATGTGAAATGAAGATTAGCTAGGATACATTGAGGTTGCTTACCTTATCTTCCTTAAGCTTGTTGATGACATTGTCAGGAATGCTTCGTGTTTTGAGGAAGTTAATTAGGCCTGTATACCAGATAGTTTCTGGTGAGCACCAGATACTTTGTTGTGCGCATGAGAAATCAGTATAGATTTTTTTTTCTTCAGTGTCCCTTTACGGGCTCCATATGAGAGAGAGGCGATCTGGCTAAATCCAGAAAAAATTGCCGTCAACAAAGTTGTGCGAAGCACCAACAAGTTAACAAGTCTTTGTGGGGTCTTTTTTCAATGTGTGAAAATCAGGCTACATGTGAATTAGTAACAGACCCTGAACAATTTGCCCGCTACATGTTCAGCGATCGGTATGATGTTAGACAGTTTTCATTTGTATCTGATAGTGTGGCACTTGTTCAGTGGAGACATGCGATAGCACAAGCATCCAAAACCAAAAACATTAACATATTCATCGGGGCTATGACAACAGCATACGCGCGGCTCATGCTGTATGATTTAATGGACAGGTTAGGGGAGAGGTGCATCTATTCGGATACAGACAGTGTGGTTTTTGTGTCAAAGGCTGATGACTGGATTCCTGAGACAGGTCCCTTTCTGGGTGACTTGACAGATGAAATTAATGAAGATGGTGACGACTACATTGTAGAATTTGTGTCGGGAGGACCAAAATGTTTAATGCGTACCGAACACTCCTTAACAAGTCACAGTTAAAATGCAAAGGAATTACCTTGACTAGTCACAACACATCCATCATCACTCATGACAATTTAGTGGATCTCGTACATGAGTTAGTGAGTCATGATAACAAAAACACGGTTATTTACGGTTATTAAAATGGGTGCTAGAGATGTAGGGTTTTTTGATTTTGATCTAAAAATGTTCATTGAAAATATGGAGAAATTAGTTTCTCACAAAATTGAAAACATTGTATATATTTATTCATGTTACCAACCTTTGTATGATGATTTGTTGAAAATAAGAGATGTAAATTTTGTTGAAGGTCTACCGCCATCTTTGTGTGATGATTCTTTGTTACCTGTGAATAAAAACAATTTGTTGATTATTGATGATTTAATGAGTGATGCTAGTAACAATGTAGAGGTGCAGAATGTATTTACAAAGTATGTACATCATAGAAATTGTTGTTTGTATCTTGTTCAAAATTTATTTTTTCAAGGAAAAGTCAGTAGGACCATTAATTTAAATACCAATTATCTTGTTTTGTTTAAAAACCCTCGTGATAAATCTCAAGTCATGATTATGGCTAGACAAATGTTTCCTGGGAAGAGTAATTTTTAATGGAATGCTTTGAGGATGCTACAGGTATTCCTTATGGGTATCTTTTGATTGATTATAAAGCCCGAACGCCTGATAACCTGTGTGTCAGAACAGATTTGTTTTCAGACGTGCCTGTTGTCTATGTGCCAAAAAACAAATAAAAACATGTCTGCACGAATCAAGAGGAAGTTGTCTTTATTGAAAAAAATACTTCTCCTTCTCAGAGAAAAGACATTATTAAATCCGCCTCTGAAGACCTTATTTTAACATTGTGTGAGATAGCCATGAATGTTTTAAAAGGTAAGTTGCAAAGATTTCTCACCGTGGTAAAGCAAGGGGAAAGAGAACAGAACATGCTCACTTTATCTCTCCCGAGCAGGGAGTTTATAGATCAGAACCTTTCAGTATAGATGGTCAAGACAAATCAAAAGATCCTGTGTTTGATGAAATTTTAAAAAAACATCCCAAAAAAACGGCAGAAAAAAAGCTCAACACATTTTGGATAAAATGATGGCCTCAAAACCTATTACTTTTTGGACTAGACAAGGAGAATTTATTTTTAACGGCAAGCTGTTTTGAGGGATACTGATTGATTACTACTATATACTGTTATGATGTACTGTTATTATCAGTGACATTACCACCATAACATCAGTATTATACCATCATCTTGCCACTGCCCCTTATCTGCTTACTTAACTCGTTTTTCTCAATGCCCTTGTCCCACCTGATCAGTAACATTGGGCCCCCCCAGGGAACTGTGCTGTCTCCCTTCCTCTTCACCACATACACGTCAGACTTTAAGTACTGCACTGAGTCGTGTCATCTGCAGAAATTCTCTGATGACACGGCGATTGTGGGGTGTGTGGAGGTGGGCGGGAGGCTGAGTACAGGGACCTGGTGGACCGCTTTGTGAAGTGGTGTGGGGAAAACCATCTGCAGCGGAACGTGGTGAAGACGAAGGAGATGGTGGTGGACTTCAGGAGGAACAAGCCCCTGCCCTCTCCTGTCTGCATCAGTGGGACGGATGTGGATTTTGTGGACTCGTAAAAATACCTGGGTGTCACACTAGACAATAAGCTGGACTGGTCCATAAACACAGAGGCCATCTACAAGAAGGGACAGAGCCGGCTTTACTTCTTAAGGAGGCTCAGGTCCTTTCACGTCTGCAATAAGATGCTGCAGACGTTTTACCAGTCTGTTGTGGCGAGCACCATCTTCTTTGCTGTGGTGTCCTGGGGTGCGGGCATCGAGGATTAAAAAGGCAGAGTCTGTTGTTGGCTCTAAACTTGTCACCCCGGAGGAGGTGGTGGAGGACAGGGCACTGGCAAAACTGCTGGTAATCAGGGACAATCCCTTCCATCCCCTCCATAACACACTGGACAAGTTAAAGAGCAGCTTTAGCAACAGACTCATCCAACCCCGCTGCTCTAAGGAACGATACAGGAGATCGTTCCTACCTACTGCAATAAGACTCTACAACTCATCTACCTCTGTCAGAGCCACGATCACACAACTGGACTAAACTGGACTTTGCCCTGTACAAACACTGTACAAACACTGCTACTTATACTTAATGTTTTTTTATTAAGTGATATGTGTGAATACCATCATATTGATATTATATATCATATTTATACAATATTGTATCCTTTGGTACATCCTATTTATACATTTATATTCATAGCTACTGTTTGTGGTATTATATCTTGTTAGTCAAGTATTTATTATGCATATATTACACCTATACCTACACTATATATCCCATATATATCATATACCATATCTGTATGTAAGGCTAAAGGTGTTCTTTTTCTTATCACTATTATTACTATTTCCATTATACACTGTTGCTGCTACCATGAGTACTATATACTGTTGTTACTATATTCTATTGATTACTACTATATACTTGATTACTACTATATACTGTTATTATGTACTGTTATTATCAGTGACATTACCACCATAACATCAGTATTATACCATCATCTTGCCACTGCCCCTTATCTGCTTACTTAACTCGTTTTTCTCAATGCCCTTGTCCCACTCTGTATATATTTTATTTCTATTCTTACTCCTAGTTTACTCCACTTAAGTATTTTGCTCTTCAATGCTATTGTATTTTCTTACTACTGACTACTGTGACAACTTAATTTCCCTTCTGGGATAAATAAAGTTATCTATCTATCTATCTATCTATCTATCTATCTATCTATCTATCTATCTATCTATCTATCTATCTATCTATCTATCTATCTATCTATCTCTGAAAATGCACAGGAGCAGTTTTGTGAAGGGTGTAAACATCTTGTTTTAAGAGCCAATTTTCTATATCTGAATCTGCGAATACCAGTATTTTTGAACACTGCCTGTTTTAGCTTTTGTATGCCACCATATCCTCCTGCATTTCTGGGGTCATAGTATATTTTTTTCATAACCTCCTCGATCGTTGTTGTTATAAGAATAAACAGTCATTGTCATTGTGTTTATGAATTTTTATTTCTGACACATAAGACAGTTTTTGTAGGAAGGTCAGACATATTTTAAAAAGATAAGCAATTCAAAAACTCAAAACAAGCATTAGGATTTTTACAAAGTAATAATTCCACAATATCCTTCACTACATTTTTAACATTCACGCGTTGTTTTCTGTTTAACATTGAAACACACAAATCTATACTAAAGGCACAGAAGCATGCTACGTGACCCCTGTGAAATTCATCGTCGTTTGAAGTAGACAGTTTAAAACATCAGCAAGAATAGATTTTAGATATTTGTTGGCAACAGTCTGCACCATTGAGTACCAATCTTCTCTTGGTTGTCTTACACATTCTGATTGACTTTTAAATTCGGGACAACATCTTGTAACATCTATATCATGTACAGCATTATCAACAGCATCACATAACAAAATCCTCAACACATACATAGTGTACTGTGTCTTTACATATCTGTGAAGATTCTCATTCATCCAGGTCATGGTATCCAAAGTGCAGTAAAAAAAGGCAACTGGACTTAGTTGAATTTCTTGAAGACTTTTTGCCTCTCATCCAAAAGGCTTCTTCAGTTCTGTTTGACTCCACCAGTCAAACAGAACCGAAGAAGCCTTAAGAGAATTGCATTGTCTGATGTCAGCAGGGAGATTATTCCACAGAAAGGGGGCACGATAGGACAAAGCCATTTGACCTGCTGACTTTTTATAAACTCTGGGAACCAATCAAAGCCCAGCATTCTGTTCCATCTCAAGCAGAGAGCTCGAAATGGAACATAGTAATTTATTAGTTCAGACAGATAGGAGGGGGCAAGCACAATTTTATAAATCAACAGAAGCACCTTAAAATCTGATCTCACATGGATAGGGAGCTAATGCAGAGAAGCTAAGACTGGTGCGATATGTTCAAATTTCTTACTCCTGGTCAGAATCGTAGCTGCTATATTTTGAACCAACTGTTTTTTGTGCTCGTACCATCAATAGAACAATAGAACACATAGAATACAGACAATAGAACATTACAGTAATCATGTCTCAATATAACAAATGCGTGAATTAGGGTTTCCGCACCTTGTACTGACAAAAAAATGCTTGGTAGTTTCCTTGATGTGCTGGTGGAAGGTCAGCTCATGATCAGTGGTAACACCAAGGTTCCTAGCTGATAAACATGGGGTAATCTTGCAATTATCTATTGTGAGATTTAATTAATCAGAATGACGAATCAGATTTGCTGGACCAATTAGCAGACATTTCCTTTTGTCAGCATTTAAAAGTTGGAAGCTATCACTCATCCATGATTTTACAGCAGATAGACATGCCTCAAGATTTTTGATGTGGGAGTGATCGTTAGTGTTTACAGGCATATACATCTGTGTGTCATCCTTGTAACTCCAAATGATGCAATGAACACAACAACTATCTTCCAAAGTGCCATATGCTTTCATTTGTTCACATTGCCTAATGGTAAATGTGTGTAGATGGTGTACAGACCCATGCTCCTTGTGTCCCAGGAGGCTCTGTCCTGCAGAATTGGAGAAATAAACATTGACCATCCCTCAATGGCAGTAAATATTCTATCTCTCTGTAAAGCACTGTCAAAGCATCCCGAAAGATGCTTTTTTAAATTACAAGCTTTGTCTTTGCTGGCACCCAAAAGTGTTAATACTAAAGGGTCCAGAAAAGTGGACCCATGCTCTCTTGAATGGCCATCTGTGAAAATCCCTGAGCTGTCATTTATGACCATAAAATTATTTTGGTTGATTGTTCACAAGTCTGACGAGGTGATATTTCAAACAATCTGTTGTTTATGTTTAAGTAAAATTTGTTAAGGTAGCAGCAAGTGTTTTTCTGTCAGGTACTGCTCCCCCTTTGATACCTGTCATCACAATTGTTACCCAATAGCTGTGCCCCAAAAGTCAAGGGTACATTCTCCAAGTGTGCAACCGACAGGGCTAGTGGCCTTGTAATATGCACTCTAACTTGGTATATGCAAATGTTTCTAATTTGGAACACCAAGTCAAATAAATCTGGTTAAGCTTGTTTTTCCAGGAAATTTTTTGTCCAGAAGTGTAAATTCTTCAGAACTAAACATTGTTTAATATGAGGAATGAGTTGAAGTTACTTTGTGAGTCCCTGCCAATATTAAATGATTAAAAGCTAATGTTATCAAAAGTGTCTTTGTCTCCAGGCTCTACCAGGCCTGTTGTCATGTCAGCTAAAGAAAGTATATACGTTTTTTTTATTCCTCAAACTGCAAATTCAACATGGAATTGATCAACTGGTCTCTCAACGCTATTGACACCATTTTTTCAGCAAGGAAATCAGGTGGAGCCAACACACTGGATAAGGTCTACTCTAACATCAAGCTGGGCTACAGGGCTAAACCACTACCTCACCTGAGCCAGTCAGATCATTTATCCCTGCTTTTGAGCCCTGCATACACCCCCCTCAGGAAAACTGCTCCTATCACCAGGAGGACTGTGAAAACTTGGCCTGATGGTGCCTCTCAGTGGCTACAGGACTGTTTCAGGACAACAGAATGGGAGGTGTTTGAACTTCCTGATGACCTAAGAAAGAAGGAGAGAGAGCAAGAGAGAGCAAGACCGAGGCGCAATAGATATGTTAAGAAGTAAGTCGTTTACCACTCTCGTAAGTGCCGTTTCTGTGGAATGGCGAGCCCTAAAGGCAGACTGGAAGGGTTCCGAAAGGTCATTATTTGCTAGATGTGTTATAAGTTGCTGATACACAACCCTCTCCAGAACTTTTGAGAAGAAAGGGAAATGAGAGATTGGCCTTAGTAGGGGTTTCACAATTGCAGTTTTAAAGCTAAAGGGAACCTCACCAGCTCTAAGTGATAAATTAATCATATTCAGCATAACAGGTCCAAGAGGTGGCCAAAAATCCATGGACAGTTTAGCTGGAAGGGGATCCAATAGGCAGGTTGTAGGTTTGGATGCTAAGACAATTTTAGACGGTGACACAAGCCTCAAATGTGTTAAATTTAAAATTGATTTTTGTGCTTACACTGAAAAAGACCTATAAATTACGACAACACCACCCCTGTATTTAGAGGCCCGAGAGATATTAGTATATTTGTTGTTAGGTGGTGAAGCTTCATTTAGAGGAAGAAATATATTCGGTTTCAATATACCAATCATGTCAAATTTGTGCTCAAGTATTAGGTCATTCACGATCAAGGCTTTATTGGACAAGGACCTAATATTAGACCAAACATTAAGGTTTTTTTTTAACTTTCAGCATTAGGAGCTCTCAGGTCAGGACTGTTGACGGAGATTGTATTTATAGAAGTTAGACATCATGCATTGTGAGAAACTCCCCAATGTCTATATTTCTGGGGCAAACGGTATGTAGAGGTAATTACAGCAGGTATAGTGCTTTGTGCGATCAGATCAGGTGCTTTCTGTGACTTCTCACTACTCATACTGGTGTGAATAACAATTAAATTTCTCTGGCTAAAATTATTGTTTTGGTGTAGCCTTTGAATAATTAGACGTGGTGTAGTAATAGTTTCAATTTTATAAATTAAACTACGAGTCTTAACTATATTTTTTGCCTGCCTTATGTTAATTATTTTTTTATTAACTAAATTATTTGATTCAACACCCACACTAGGTCTAGAGCTAGCAGGCTCTCTAATCACCTGCATCCTGCTGAGTGCTACTATACTCGTGTCAAAGCTGCTGTAAGCACTGATCTATATTTTTAGATAAAACAGCAGTGCCCACTCCAGTAGGATGAAGGCCATCCGCTCTCAGCAACTGAGGTTGGCCCCAGAAGGAAGGCCAATTATTAACAAAGCTAAAGCCCTTTTCCCTGCAATGATGCTGCAGCCAGCAATTCAACTGAGTAAGCCTACTGAACATTTCATCATTACCCCGTCTGGGTAACAGCATGATTATTGCACAGGTGTGCCTTAGGCTGGCCACAATACAGGGTTGGTCGCGTGTAAAACAGGCAGAACAGAGCAGCTGACATTGACAGTCAAATAGATGATAATCACTAACTATCAGTCCAACCCCCATCTATACTGATGGGGGTTGGACTGATAGTTAGTGATGTCCAATAGCTGTGTGGGTTTTAGGTGTTGTTGGAAGTGCATTCATGAGTCTTCAGTCTTCATCCATACTATCGCATTTTCATAAAAACAAGAGAAAAATTTGCATCCAGTCAACTATTTAAGCTTTGTTTTTAAAGCAAAGTAGCTGTTTTCACACTAATATAAGTAAAATCACATGGCCATTCAGGTACACTGGATATGTGCTTATAGAACTTCATAGTTTCAGAAAAATCAGAAAAATATTTTCTGCTATGAGACCAATGATAAGAAACTGAGAAAGTACGTTTTAATGGAGTTTTTCATTCAATAGTCAGGTAGTGGAAGATAAGAAGTGAATGTGTTTAAATGTGTCATTTTTGTCAAAGGGCTTTGTTTCTCACAGAATACATGAAAACAATGGAGTTTGGTTTTTAAATGAAAACAAGAATAGACCTTATCCCTTTTCCCCTGCATCTCCTGCTGCATGAAATCATCTCTCCTGTGTCAGAAGCAAACCTGCTCCCAATACATTTATCAGCACAGCCTTCTTATGCATGAGGGAAGAATGGAGCAGGAGATCGACAAGCGGATCGGTGCAGCGTCCGCAGTAATGAAGGCTCTGCATCGGTCTGTCATGGTGAAGAAGGAGCTGAGCCGGGAGGCGAAGCTCTCAATTTACTGGTTGATCTACGTTCCTACCCTCACCTATGGTCACGAGCTCTGGGTAATGACCTGAAAGAATGAGATTGTGGACACAAGCGGCCGAAATGAGTTTCCTCCACAGGGTGTCTGGGCTCTCCCTTAGAGATAGGGTGAGAAGCTCTCGATTTACTGGTTGATCTACGTTCCTACCCTCACCTATGGTCACGAGCTCTGGGTAATGACCTGAAAGAATGAGATTGCGGATACAAGTGGCCGAAATGAGTTTCCTCCACAGGGTGTCTGGGCTCTCCCTTAGAGATAGGGTGAGAAGCTCGGTCATCCAGGAGGGGCTCAGAGTAGAGCCACTGCTCCTCCACATTGAGAGGAGCCAGATGAGGTGGCTTGGGCATCTGGTTAGGTCGCCTTCCTGGTGAGATGTTCCGGGCATGGGAGGAGGCCCCACGGATGACCCAGGACTTGCTGGAGAGATTATGTCTCTCGGCTGGCATTCCCCTCGCCTTGGGATTCCCCCAGAAGAGCTAGACGAAGTGGCCGGTCCCCATCCACTGACACAACCTTTGACTAACTTAACGCCTCTTCGCCTCAGCTCCGGTCCTTTCACCCTGATCCTTTGCAGTAGTTTGTTGTGAAGGTGGATGCCGCCCTCTTCTTGGGCTGCTTTGACTTTATCCTTGTTTACTGTCCTGGGTCACGCAACGAAGTCTGGTGAAGTCTCCTGTCAGAAGGACCTGGAGAGGTCAGACGAGGACCCTGAGCCCCTCCTTCTCGTGTGCTGGGGGCTGCTTCCTGGCCCAAGGAAACCCTGGTCAGATGCAGGACCAGGACCAGCCGATGCAGGTAGCTGCCCACCTAACCATCTATTCATTCCAGATAAAGTCCAGTCTCAGGTTCTCCAGTGGGGTCACTCTTCCAAGCTCACCTGTCACCCCGGAGTTCATCAAACCCTGGAGTTCATCAGGCAGTGGTTCTAATAGCCCTCCAATGGTGGCCGACACATGGGCTTTTGTCTCTTCTCTCTCCATCTGTGCCCACAGCAAGGTAAGTCATCAGCCTCCCTCTGGTCTCCTGTGCCCCCTTTCGGTACCCTCACGGCCTTGAACTCAAATCACTGTGGACTTCGTCATGGGACTTCCTGTGACTGCGGACCTCCTAGTTCTTCATGTGTTCATACTCCATGGCCTGTTGGATTTAATCACCACTTCCTCTGACAATGCCTCATGCCCCTGTTCTTTTGAACTTTACCTTGTCTCCTTGCCTGCTCCTGGGTCTTAACTGTAATCCTTAACAGTTTTAGATGTACAGTCAAAGGTTTGGAAACACCTTTTTTTTCTACATTGTAGATTAACATTGAAGACATCTAAACTACGAAGGAACAGATGGAATTATTTAGTAAACAAAAGTGTTAAAGAAACCAGAATGTTTTATATTTTAGATTCTTCAAAGTAGTCACCTTTTGCTTGATGATAGTTTTGCACACTCTTGGCATTCTCTCAGTCAGCTTAATGAGGTAGTCACCTGGAGTGTGAAGTGTTTCTCTTGAACTCTGTGTAGATTCTCATTCACCCAGGTCATGTAGTAAAAAGAGCTAAGTTGTAAGCAACTAGACTTGTGTTTGGAGCTTGAAGACGTTTCACCTTTCATCCAAAAGGCTTCTTCAGTTCAACTTAGCTCTTTTGACTGTTTTTCTTGAAGGAGTTCCTAGAGGTGCTGAGCACTTGGCTGCTTTGCCTCCACTCTGCAGTCCAACTCATCCTAAACCATTTCAACTCTTCACTCTTTTTTTGGTCAAATAGCTCTTGTGTGTGAAGTTATTGTCCTATTGAAAAACAAATGATGGACTCACATAAGCGCAAACCAGATGGGATGGTATGTCTCTGCAGAAAGCTGTGGGAGCCATGCTACTTAAGTGTCCTTGGATTTTAAATAAATCACCAACAGTGTCACCAGCAAAGCACAACCCATACCAATACACCTCCTCCTTCATGCTTTACTGTGGGAACCACACATGTAGAAACCATCCACTCACCTTTTCTGTGTCTCACAAAGACATGGCAGGTGGATTACCACTGGTCTAATATCATTCCTTGTGTTTCTCGGCCCAAACAATTCTCTCCTTTTCATTCTTCCTCTGAAGTGGCTTCTTTCCAGCAATCCAAACATGAACATTTGATTCACACAGTCTCATCTGAACAGTTGAGATGTTTGTGCTACTTAAACTCTGTGAAGCATTTATAAGGGCTCCAATCTGAGGTGCTATTAATTTGTGGTTTCTGAGGCTGGAACTTAACCACTGCAGCAGAGGTAACTCTTGCTCTTTCTTTCTTGGGACATTCCTCATAAGAGCCAGTTTCTTCATAGCGTTTGATAGACTTTGCGTTCTTGAAATATTCTCGAGAGATTGACCTTCATGTCTTAAAGTAATGATGGACTCTCATTTCTCTTTACTTAGTTGAGTGGTTCTTGTCATAATATGGATTAGAACAGTAGTTCTAGGGCTATAGGGCTATTTACTGTACCAACCCTGCCTCTGCACATACAACTGTTGTATATTTGCTCCTGGTCTCTCTCTTCTGTCTCTCCCTCACCTCCCTCTTTTTCTTTCTCTCCCCCCTTTCTGCCCCCCACCTCTCCTCTGTCCTCCATTTTCCTCTCATCCCAACCGGTCGAGGCAGATGACCGCACATCTTTGAGTCTGGTTCTGTCAGAGATTTCTTCCTGTTAAAAGGAAGTTTTTTCTCTCCACTGATGCCTAGTCAGTAATATTGTAAAGGTTTCTGCCTTACTGTTTACAGTGCATTGAAATAATGTTTGCTGTGATTTGGCATTATACAAATAAAATTTTATAGAATTAAGTGGACATGGTGGCCCCACATGGGTTTGCTCACCATGGAAACCACAAACTTGATTGGGACCCATTTTGTTAGCCTGAATATAACCCTTATGGGCCCACATGGATATGAAAAAATAAATCATTCACAATCAGGAAGACCTTAATATTAATTATATGAAAACTAAAAGAGGTGAAAATGGAGGTCAAAATTTCAACAACTGGTCTAATAACTGACAGTGATGCCTTCAGGCCACTTGTGTACCATTGAAGGGGGAGCAAATGGATTACTTGTGCTATCCTTGTGCTATCAGGTTACTTAACTCAAACAGTAGTAATTTAAAATGACATTTTCTTAAGTATTGTTGTATTTAATAATTGTTTTGCTTTGATTTTACTTCAGTTTACTACTTCAGTACTTCAGTTCAGTTAATCAGTAAACAAAAACAGCAAATCTGTAACTCAAGCAACATCGTGTAGTTTTCTTTTCACTCAGCAGAGGGCATTTGTTCCAGAGCTCCAGCTGAGCTCTGACATGACAGTGTTACTCAACTTTTATCTGAGCTACACATCTGTCCACATAATGAAAACACTTTCTCTCTCTCTCTCTGTGTGTGTGTGTCCATGGTGAGTTCCTGTCATCATACAATGTATACACACACACAGACTGGTTTCCATGACTTCAGCAGACACCGCATTGATTGTCATTAAGTTCCTGGAGACTTACTCTAACATTAAACATAATTACTACTGGCCTAACCCTAACCCTATACCAAAATATGTCTTCACCTTAAAATGTGGTAATGTACGTTATGGGGACTTTTTGTCTCCATAAGAAGGACAAGTCCCCATAATGTCACTGTGTAAAGAGATTAAGGTAGAGGTCTGAAAAGAATTGTAATTTTTCAATTCAATTCAATTCAATTTTATTTGTATAGCGCCAAAACACAACATACATTATCTCAAGGCACTGTACATAGTAAGGCCAAAACCTTTACAATATTACAGAGAGAAAAGAAACCCAACAGTTCACACAATACGGAGGCTGCAGTTAAAATGTTTCCACCTGGTTCAATTCAATTCAGTTTAATTTTTTTTGTAAAGCACCAAATTACAACATAAATTATCTCAAGGCTGAAAACTTTAAAGTTCACACTCATGAGCAAACACTAGGGGGCAGTGGAGGAAGACATCACTGAGAGAACCAGACTACTATTGTTAGTGATAATAATAATAATAGTATTCAAAAAGGATCTGGATCCTGCAGCCTGCAAAATGAGGACAGAGGGAGAGAGAGAGGATGGAAGGAAGCAGACATAGACTTGGGAAGGAAGAAAAAAAATAAGGTTAATGACACATAATTAAGTCACATTCATACCCTGAGTGTCCCGCATCTGTGATATTTTCTCCCGTTCCCACCCGCAAATCCCTCAAGATGGAGACGTTCGCTTTCTTTCTCACGAAAGGTCTTTTTATTGGCTTAGAAAAAAAAACAACACATGTGCACATAATTCCTTAAGTGGTAACTTGGTAACATATTAATTAATGCCAAATAAAATATCCAGCACAAATTATGTATGATAGGCATCCATTCATCATTTGTATATTTTACTTTACACTCATATTTAGTTTGCGGGACTGCAGTTTATCATCCCCCCCCCCCGCCCACTCCTGCATTGTGCAGTCCAGCTCCCGCCCGCGCCCACAATGAGCTTTCAAAATGTGTCCCGCGCTGTATTCCCACGGGAGTGCAGGGCTCTAGATTAAGGTCCCCACAACATAAAGAATACCAGGTACAAACACAGTGTTTGTATATAAATATGCCTTGTATCCTCCATTCGGTGGTGGAAACATGCAGCTCACCCTCCAGAGTATAGGAGCATCTGCTCTCAGTAGCTTTGGAGCTCCTCCTCCATGCAGCCATTACAGTAACTACAGCTGTGTGAGTAGACTACGCAGAACAATATGCCTTCACGTCATCCATTCAAATATGTGTTTTATCACTTCTCACTGTGAGAAATGTCTTGTGTGGCATGTAAGTGTGTGAACTTAGTGTGTCTCACACTGAGCGTGAGCTTTGAGAGCCATGGAGTCCATACTCATTCAGAAACTTGGGGGAAAAATGGGATCCCACAAGCATGCACCTCAGTTGGTTCCTTGTTAGCGCCTCAGCTAGCTGGCTTACAATGGGCTAACACTAGCTTGACAAGTACTTCATGTGGTCACAGTACTAATGCTAGTTAGCATTCCTCAGAACAGAAACGCACATTTGCACATTTACACATCTACACAATACACAATACACTACACAATTAACTTAAAAGACTCAGTGAATATTAGCTTTTATTCATTTAACTAACTGAACCATTTAAACAAAATCAATGTTTCTCTCATTCTCACTTGTCTCTCCTCGTCAAGCGCTCGTCAAGCGCTCCCATTGTTTCATTCAAAAGAACAAATTATTCGGTGAACAATTTGAACTCAATCTCAATCTCAGTTCAGATGAATTAAACTCTGTTGTGACTCTAGTGAGGCTCGACGAAGCAAGAAAATATGTTCCATGTTGTTTTACCTGACTTTCCCAGTTAGGGTTAGGGCACAAACTTAATTTTCATTTTCAGTTCTTCCCACAAGTGAACCCCAATCTGTTGTACAACATTTCTTCAGTGGCATCACACAAGCTCTCCAGACTTCATGCAGCAACAGTTCAAATATAACACCTTACACATGAAAGATTACTATAAATTCTCTCTCTCCCTCTCGCTCTCTTTCTCTTAATGCTGCTGCTCTGAAGCAGATGCATATTAACTTTCAAACTTCATCTGTTGCTGATACACTAAAAAGTAACAAATTGGTTCAATGTTATTAAAAACTAATAAACAAGTTATGAATGCAGTGTAATGCTGGGTATAATTGCAGCATTTTATTTACATATCTTAGCAAATCTGACAACTTACTATAATACAATAAATGGAGACCAGAGGAGGTGCAGAAATATATTTCTGTTTCAGATCACTTGATTCATATTGTGCTTTAATCTTATTATGGAGCTATTGATATATTATTTATATAAAATATTCTATTGCCTATTGTCCTTTTAAGTGGAGAAGATGTTTTTTTCTTTTAACTTTATCCTGGACTTTCCATCGTACATTTATCTATGTGAGGAGCAACAACAAGCTCAGATGAAAAGCCACTCAAACCCTGAGGAGGCTGCAGCAGCAGCAGTAGCCTCAGTGGACCATTTGAGGCTAATGAGCCATATTGTCAAGCTTTTGACGTCAGCTGAAAGGAATAAACTAGAGTCTAGAGTCCATTGATCTGCTACTATTTCTCTGTGGCAGAATGGAACTTTCCAAAGTGACTGAAGTCAGCAGCTCCCAGTCGTAGTGGCCAGAGACTCCTATCCATGAGAATTACCATTCAGCCATGACTTAAGGTTGTGTAAATGTTTTTAATAAAGCTCAGCTCAACTTGTTATGCTTCCTGTGTGAATGGGTTTTTAATGGTGGGATTATTAGTGTTAAAAAGGCCTGATATTAAATTTGGTGCATACTTGTTACACTTCATTTATATCATAGTAAAAACATTTCCTCTGTTCTGCAGTGAACACATCATGGCACCATCACTACTCCTGACTCCTGCTTATTATCCGGTTATAACGGCCAATTATCTGATAGGATTTAAAATAAGATATAAAAAAGGGCAACTGTTTTGGAAAGACTTATTATTTTGTTTTTCTTGGAAATATTTCAATAATTTTCAAATATTTCTTTTTTCCATGCGTGCTGACTGATGGCTGCTGTGGCAGTGAGTCAGTGGAATGTTGGAGCAGCTCTCTAACATTTCCTGGTCACCAGAATCACTGATGGTCTGCTGTGGTATTTAACATGCAGTTGCCCACACAAAGCTACTAATAGAAAGAGTCAAATAAAGACTTTATGGACTCAGACTGGGAGTGCCATTGTTATACTTGCAAAAATAAAGAATTGCACATTTCAAAATAAATTCCTTTGTTCATATGACCACATGAATGCAATGGATACATACCAGAAACAAATGTATCCATTGCATTCATGTGGTCATATGAACAAAGGAATTTATTTTTTTATCTTCATTAGGAAGATAAAAATAGAAAAAAATAAAACAAAACATTACTGTAACAATATATACAACATGTTAAAGGGATTTTTATAATCACTTTTTACATATATTTATGGTTGCATGAGGTACTGACACAAAGACTCATCACTGAATACAAGTCATATCTTTACCAGTCCTTTTTCTCACCATGCCTTCAACAGTTCATATACCGTCTAAATATTATTAGTAATATTTGTAACTAAACAAAATTGAACAACATCCTGTATCTCTACTTTATCCCACTGTACAAACATTCAGGTTACAGGTGCTGCCATCTTGTGCTGTTCACATCACATGTGGTGAAGGTAGTGGCTGATGACATGTATTATTTGACAATCAGTTGGTCTGTGTTTATGTCCAATCTGCTAACACAAAGGTGAGTTAATGACTTACTGTAAACACCAACAAGGACCAACAAGGTGTTTCGGCTTCTTTTTTGGCAGCTCTTTCATTTTTATTTACAGTCTCTGAAATGGACCAGGACAGCATCAGAAGTGGCACCAGCTCCCAGGCTTCACTCATTTGAAAGAGATTTCTCCAGGCTTCAAATCTCCATCCAGCAGGTGAAGAGCCCTGATACTCATCACTTGACTGACATCTGTTGCATCTCAGATAGCACTTTGTTACTAGGGAACAGATACCGAATAGTTCCCTAAATTATGACAAGGGCCACACCAGATAGTGTGTGAACAACAGACCCAGCAGATCACTCACAGTTTGCTGCAGAGTTGCTGCTATTTTACACAAGTATTATGATAATACACCTCACTTTTAAATATCCCTCTGTGCTCAAATAAATGCCAGCAATCTTTATTATGAAGTTGTGCCTCTGCTCTGCATCCTGTGAATATTTCACAGGATTAGTTCTCATAATTAATTAAAGAAAATTAATTATGAGAACTAAAAATTTTTTTAGTTTTTAGTTTTAGTTTAGTTTTTTAGTTTGATTTGACTTTGGACCAGGTATAGACAGTGTTGTGTTTGTGTCATTTTCAACATTTTCAATATCTAAAATGTAGAGAAGCATGATGTTGCACCACACAGACACATCCACTGTCACCCTGGTGCAAATTCGTCACTTCCCTGGTGTTAGGCTGTTTCTGGTCATTGTAAATTTCATTTCACTGTCAACCTAAATGACAACTTCATATTATATACACAGGGTAATTACATTTTATTCTGATCCAATTGACACCACTTCATTATTGACACCTCAGTAATTCAGTGACCTATAGTGATTAAGTTATTTCAAAAGCTATTTTTTTATTGTTCTTTTAAATTAGCAACAAACTGATAACACAGTAGATTGATTTGCTTTATGTATTTTATTTTTATAAGATTATGTCAGGAAAAAAGTCCTCAGGCAAAACTACCTCAGTTTTCAGTCCTCAGGCATAACACCGTCAGTCCTCCGGCAAAACTTCCTCAGTCCTCAGGCCAAACTACCTCAGTTTTCAGTCCTCAGACAAAACACCCTCAGTCCTCAGGCAAAACACCCTCAGTCCTCAGGCAAAACACCCTCAGTCCTCAGGCAAACTCCCTCAGTCCTCAGTCCTCAGGCAAAACTCCCTTAGTCCTCAGGCAAAACACCCTTAGTCCTCAGGCAAAACACCCTTAGTCCTCAGTCCTCAGGCAAAACTCCCTTAGTCCTCAGGCAAAACACCCTTAGTCCTCAGGCAAAACACCCTCAATCCTACCAGTCCTTACTAAATTTGAAGTGCACCAACATTCTCTCCTTTACGTCAATTCTAGTAAACAGACCATATTAAGCAGTCGTATTTCCGCTCCAATCGAAAGCAAAATAATGCCAAATAAAACATTAGTAAACATACTGTATATACTGTGTATAGTTGTATAATGAAGCTATAGTCTTTAATCTTGTTTTTATATTGCCTGTCTCACATTTCTTTGCACATTTTTGATACTTTTGAATATTGAAATGTTTTACTTTGTTGTGGTTTTTGGCTGGTTTAACACTGCAAATTTATCCTATTTCAAGGGGATTGAAAAGAGAAAACAGAAGAGCTAGATGAAGTGGCCGGGAAGAGGGAAGTGTGGGCTTCTCTGCTTAAGCTGCTGCCCCCGCGACCTGACCTCGGATAAGCGGCAGAAGATGGATGGATGGATGGATGGATGGAGCAATCCAGGGTCAAAGTTCACATTTCACCTCAAAATTGAGGTTAATCATTCATCTTTGAAGTGTTATAAAATAAAAAATTATTTTTAGTAGTTTATGATTTCACTTTCATTGGACTCAGTACCTACTATACTCAAGTAATATCAAGTACTTTTACTGTGTACTTTTGGAGTAAAGACTTATCCAGTCTCCTTAACTCAAGGTTTCAGTCTATTTTGTTCTTATTTTGTGATCCAGGACCTTTTATCCAGTGCTGATGTTTTAACACTAATTAGAATTCAAATTGTGTTCAATCCTAATTGCAGCAGTCTTTTAATGATTTCTTTCATTTGGTTTTCAACTACAATTCTGTTTTGATGTAATTTTACTTTTTACATTCTACTAAATAAAATATGAAGATCAAGAAGTTCTTTCCAAATGTGTATTAGCAAAATGAAATCATAAACTACTAATAAAAATTATGGGTTTTAAAAAGCTTCAAATATAAACAATTAACCTCAATTTTGAGGTGAAATGTGAATTTGACCCTTGGATGGATCCATCCTGTCACACTATAGTCAGGAAAGGCTGGACCCAGATGCAGGAAAGGCGAGAACAGCAAAGAGTTTTTACAGTTTATTATTTACACAGCAATAGGAATGTGCAGGGGAGTGAAGGGTAAGTTGGACTTGTCCAGGGGAGGAGGATACAGTGCAGGCAAAGGACAGGTGGAGAGACCGCTCCAGCGGTAGTGATTAAATCCCGGCAGTGAATTGACGCAGAAACCAGTGGAAACACTCAGGCTCTGGGAAGAGGGAGAACACAGTTAGTCTCAGAATAGACAGACGGGGAGACATAAACTACGGCCAGGACGATACGTATTACCACTTGAAAAGCAGACAACGAACTGGCGATGAACCCCCAGAAATCCGGAGCTTAAGAAGGCCACCGCTGATTAGCAGATCATCGGCAGGTGTGCTCCAGCGCAGGTGTGAAGATAGAAGTGTCACAGCAGGAAAGGGAGGAGGGAGGCGAAGCAGACTCATGACATCCATCTATCTTCTGCCACTAGAATTGACGTAAAGGAGAGAATGTCGGCACACTTGAAATTTAGGAGCGACTGGTAGGACTGAGGGAGTTTTGCCTGAGAACTGAGGGCATTTTTCCTGAGAACTGAGGGAGTTTTTTCTGAGGACTGACGTCGTTTTTCCTGAGTACTGAGAACTAAGAATGTCCTAAAATGTACACCAAACATGTGACCAATTACAGTAGCTGAAATGGGGCTTAGTGTGCTGTGATAATACAATTGTGACTAACTGATGGTGTTGGGTGTTTGATGTACTTTGAAGGCCACGTGTTAAACATGCTGGCACACCCTCTGCAGTGATGTCGACCACACAAGCCATCCAGAATTAACAGCTCACAGTGAAACTCACAGCACTGATGACAGATTGCACTGAGCGCTCTACCAGTTCACTTCTATCTGCCTGGCTAACTCCATCCTGGACTATAGGCTGCCACTGACTGTTACAAATCAAAGGAAAGCCATTCACATCGTATGTAAATAGCTTATTTATATGAACACTCAATCACAGAACATCGTCATCACCACTGTACACAAATTCAGCTCTACCTGTTGATCGTAAACATTTCAAAAAAGTGGTCACAGAGAATGATCACAGTTCCTGGGACACTGAGCTGAACTTTTCAAAGTACACAACTGTCTGTTACATTCAAATGACTGACCACATTGCTGATTAATCAGCTCAACACAATTCTCTCTCTTTTTCTCAGTACAGTGATGTTTAAATCTCATGTTGCCTTGCAACCGTTCCACACTGCACACAGGAAGTGATTAATTTGACATGGAGACAGACGGGGGCAAAAACAAAATTGATCTAGCGAAGAGCGACGTTGCAAACACATTGGAGTGTGAATAACAACACGTTTAGCACTTTTCCACTACACAGTTCTAGCATGACTCAACATGGCACAGCTCAAGTCTGCAAGTTTTTGTTTTACTTTTCCATTGGGAATAGTACCCAGTACTTTCTTAGCACCTGCTTTAGCGAGGTTCCAAGCAAACAGAGCCAATACTAAAATGTGACGTCTACAGACACTGATTGGTCAAAGTGTCATCACTGAAAGAGTCATGGGAATGACGTCCAACGCAAAAATCAAACGGAACAATGCCAAACTGCAGATCAGTTAAAAATCCTGAAAATGTGTTCATCTTCAACATTTAGCAAGCAAATTTGTAAAATCTCAATATTTAACAGAGGAGTCTGGTGTATTTAGCAACAGCACTGCGGAAAGCGGACAAACATAAGCCACAGTGCAACCCTTCCACAGTATTTAAGTTCAGTAACTGTGTCAGACGAAGTCTGTGCTCCGGTCATGCAGGAAGTACTGAACTAATCTCTTTACTGAACTGATGCTAATGATCCAGTACACCAAAAAGAACTGCTTTGTTCATCACTAGATTGTATGTGTCACGTATAAAACAAAGTCATGGCAGTTTCATGCAGCCATGTTATGACAACACCGTCCACGTTAAGGAGGTACTATAGTAATTTAAAACAAAATGCCTGATAACAAACCGAGTATAGTCAAGCTGTGCCTTGTCGTGTTAGAACTGTATAGTGGAAAGTTTCAGAAGTGAATTCAACTGCTTAGTAAAATCTGGTCGTTCAGCACTTGGAGTGGAATAAATGTTTCTTGACTCCAGCCACTTCTGTGCTGCTGCTGTGTACACACAAACGCTCTCTCAGTCATGTCCAATAGTATTGACATAGCCTGTTTGCAACTGAAGAATGCAGCATACAGATGATGTAACATCTGTAGAATAATAAAATCAACAAAAGTTAAGTATTGCAGAATTAACTGTAATAACCCCAAAACACAGTGTTTTTGTACTTCAGCTGCATGCTTGTCAGAAACATTTCTACTATTATGTTGATAAAGTGGGCGTTGTGGTTGTGTATTGGACCCAAGAGCAGATAGGCTAGGAGACAGGGTGGAGTATGACAGTAGGGATATTTTGGCTGATTAGGTTAAGTCCTGACCTAAACATAATAACCTTCACAACTACATGCCAAACCCTAAGCTTAACACCACATTCCTTAGTCCAGCACTTTTACACTTGCTGTAAACTATCATTATCTGGAGAAAAAGACAATGAGTGTTTACAGTGATTTTCTTAAAGTGATACATGTTCAGTTTATGGTCTTTTAAAAAATACAGTAGTGCAGTTTAAAACAAGTAGCTGCAACTCAAGTCAAATTTGTCATGTGATAAAAAAAAAAATCATGTGACAGACAAATCGGAGCAGTAAAAAGAGAAAATCAACAAACCACAGAAAAGCTGTTTGTCACCTTGTTTTGCTGTGAATGCACTGTCATATCAGCACATTAACAGTCAACAACTGTGTGTTTTCACATAAAAACAGCATCCTGCCAAATCCAACCTTTTTTCATTCCTTTCTTCATACCACACAAGGCCACACTTTATGACTACACAGTGGGCAGACAACACGCAGATTCTCAATTACTGACTTGGGTATAAAGAACACATTTAATGTGCAACTAACAGTACCGAGCTATTACTGCATACATCCATGTAATGTGTGTGTGTGTGTGTGGGGGGGGGGTCTGTCTACATGAGGCAGCTGGAAAGGCAGGAAGCAGGGAAACATTGCTGTTTTCAATTAGCATGCCAGTCTGAAAGTCAAGTCAGGGTGGGAGAACTTTACGAGCAGCCACACTAAATACTGGATGAATGAGAGGAGAGGGAGAGACCTACACAAGCTCTGTGAGGGAGAGTGCAGCATTTGTATGCTTCCTTCTGCTACTGCATAGCATATTCTAAAGTTAAGAGACACACACAGAGAGAGAGAGAGAGAGAGAGAGAGAGAGAAAACCTGTGGGATGTGATAAATGTCAATTAATTTTCAAAGTCTCACAAACTGGGTGTGTCTATAGTCAGCTAAAGGTCAACTGTGTGTGTGTGTGTGTGTGTGTGTCCGCGTGTGCGTGCGTGTGTGTGTCCGCGTGTGCGTGCGTGTGTGTGTCCATGTGTGTGTGCGTGTGTGTGCGTGCGTGTGTTAGAGAAATCCTTCCAAAAGTTTGGGGGCATGTGAGGACACACTGCTATGTAGTCAGCAGATGTAAAACCTACTTGTGATTTACAAAATCACTCTGTTTATGAGGGATTTAATGTTTTTTGTCTCTCTCCAAAAATGATGTTGCCCTCCAAACAACCCATCAGCCTGTTTCAGTGGTCATACTAGCACAGCCTGCATAACAGATTTAGTTAATGCAACAGGCAGAACAGGCTTGCATGAGATTTGACACACACGGCTTGAAGGCAATGATAAAGTATTTTTATTCTTTAGTGGCCCACTAAGTGCAACAGTAAAGTTCAGCATATTTTAAAGGATATGGATGACAGAGAGGAAGAGATGGTTAGACTGAAGTGAGTTATATCAGTTTTTTGGCTGAAGGTCAACCAAAAGCCAAAAACAAATAGGAAGAGATACAGTATAATACCATGGTTCTCAAACTGTGGTACGTGTACCACCAGTGGTACGCAAGCTTCCTCTAGTGGTACTTGGAGGAAAATCAGAAATATTGTTCTACTGTATATGAGTATGTGATCAGAGTGGAGCTGAGGAATTTTGACTGGAGTGCATAGAAAATGAAACAAATATCAAAATAATAATAAATCAAATAATAATAATTAGTCACCGTTGTAAGTGAAGGTAAAAGGTATGTGTCAGTACCTCACACAACCACAATTCAAAAACCTGAACTATCACTATTATAGTTACTATAGTACTACACTATATGAAGACAACTTAAGTCACCAAATTACTTGTTGTAATCAGGCAAACTATTGCTTTTAAAGTTTGTCAACCACTTTCTTTTCTTAACGCAGGACACTGTGTGAGATAATTTTCAATATAAAAATGCTTAAAAATATGTATTTTGTGTCTTTTTTATAATTCTCTCCACTGTAATAGTGGTAAATTTAGTTATGGGTGTGACAAAATGTTTTTGATCCCTGGCAACAGTCTGGGTTTCCTCTTGTGGCACAGAACAAACACATGCTATAGGCTAATTCTGTTATGAGAATATAGTGCATAATGCCCCTAAGATAGACATCTCCAGACATTACATCGTCTTTTCATCAAAGGCTGCTCTTTTCACCTCTAGTGACCGTCGCCACAGCACTTGTTTATAAAGCCACTCAGGCATATCCACATGCTATCCATGTGGATATTTTGTTTTTCAGCACAATTTGATCTGAAAGTTCAGATCTTATCTTGACTTCCACAGTCCATTTAACCGCATTTGTTGAGTGACAATCTGGACATTTGTTCTTGCTGCAAGTAGATGAATAGTTTACAACATGATTTTGAAATAGTGATTTAATGTAATAGTCATTTTATGAAAAGTATATATTCCCTGTCTGTGTTTGGTGTTTACTATGGTTGAACAATAAAAACTGTGGTTTGACACAGCACAATAATTGAATCACAAAGGCTGCAATTTAATCATTTAATTTTAGATTTTTTTAATGCCAGTTTAAAATGCAACTGTGTGTATGTGTGTACATACATATATATACATACTATATATGTATATATATATATATATGTGTGTGTATATATTACACACACATATATATATGTGTATGTATGTATGCACACATACACACAGTTGCAAATAAATATAAATATTAAATACATATACTTATATAATTTTTATTTTGCATTGTGTATTGTGTGTCATTCTTGTATTACAATTAATATTCTGATAGTATCTTACATGTTTTGACCAAAATACCTATATTTTAATTAGGTATTTTACCCACTTTGTAAAGTCCTTATGCTGAGAGTTATTTCTAAGCCGCTCACTCTCTATGCTTTAGTCTGTGAGCATAGGGAAAAACAACCACTGGGAATGGGTTTACCATCACCAATCCAACTTGACCAAAATATTTTGAAGAAAATTATATTTCATCTTAGGCTGAGTGGTCCTTTAACCAGATACCACAACCACTGGGATGTGTAGGTGTATGTCTTTAGAAATTTACTGCTTTAATAGAATACTGCTCTCTGCAGCAGCTTGTGGCCTGAATAATAAAAGAATTACACTGGTCCAAACAGGGTTCAACAAATATAACCTTTTCATAAAACAGAAATCTGGGATTGAGAGGAGACCTTCGAGAGGGTTCCTGGGTACTTTGCTGTGCAGAGAAGAAGTAAAATGAGCTTTTCATTCTAACTTTGGCATAGTCTCTATCAAAGTGGGGCTTGAAAGAGGCAATTTGGAAGCCATGCTTCTCAGTGTGCTTTTCACGTTTTCCCAGGCCCATCCAAAATAAAGTCCCATGGTGCTTTTGTTGCCAATGGTTGCACAACTACAGCAGATTAACCCCATGTTTTTTCATGGACCTGCACAGCTGAAGGGCCCCTGTTAATTTCTAAAAGGCTACTGAGCCTTTTCTCAGTGAATTCACAATTATTAGCTCAAATGTGATTTTCAATTTGATACATTTACAACATTGAGGTTTTTAATATTGAGATACAAACCACTACAATAAAGAAACTACTGTACATGCAGTGCCTCACAAGATAAAGAGAAATCAAGGATGAAAGTGCATACATTAATTACTGTAACTTAAGAATGAAAATAAAAAACTAAAAGTCTAAAATTTAATACATACTGTATAATTCCTAAAATCTGTGAATCACTGTAGAAAAGGTTCAGTGGTACCTTGTATAGAATAGATTTAGTTGCTGCTATATCTAAATATACTTTGCTGTGAATGTGGTGATTGTTGCTTGCCAAAAGCTTTAGTTACTTTATCTCCTGTGTGTGTTAACAAAAACATGTTTATATGAATGGTGAGGTACATGTAAAGTTAATGCATTGCTAAACAATGTCATTCCTGACTTCACAGAAATGTCATGATGATGCCATGATCATAAATATGATTATTGTGACCATAAGTTATATTAGATCTATCTATGCTATATATATATATATATATAGCATATATACAGTCCTCCTCCCAGTCTCTTCCCTCCAGGTTCCTCTCTCTGGAACACTTCCTCATACCCACCTCCAATGTCTTCTTCTGAGATCTGAGATCTCTCCTGCTCCAGCCTCCACTTCAGATGAACCCATGCAACTAGGCAACACCAGACTTTCTCATGACAAACGGCATAGACGACTGCGACTTGGACTTTGTATTTACTATGGACAACCTGGACATCTTTGTAAAAAATGTTGTTAGCTGGAGCACTTTCTGCCACTTCCACTGCTTTCGTTTTGCTAAACCCTGTTGTGTGCTGGGGTGGCAGCACATCAAAAAAGGACCTGTCTAGGCTGGAGAAACTGATAAGGAAAGCTGGCTTGGTGTTTGGAGTGGAGCTGGACTCTCTGGTGACAGTGGCAGAGAGGAGAGCACTGGACAAACTGATGGCCATCCTGAACAATGCTGCCATCCTCTGCACACTGTCATCACCAGCCAGAGAGGCCTGTTCAGTGACAGGCTGCTCCTCCCAAAGTGCAGGACCAACAGGCTCAAAAACTCCTGTCTCCACAGCCATCAAACTGTTCAACTCCTCACAGAGGGGGAGGAGGAATGGACAATTTACACCGCAATAACTGCAATAGCAATCACACTACCTCACACCATGTGCAATATACTATATTATGCTTGCTGTTTTTGCTTTTTCTGTTCTCTTCTATTTGGCACTATAATTACAAATATGTATGTATATAATAATATGTATATTATAATAGTTATATATCTGTTAATTTGTACCGATTATTGTGTCATATCATGCACAGTACGCGCTGACCAAAAAACAGAGATTATGGACCCCGCAGAAACCGCATCACTGAGACAAGCACTTGTCGCACAGGAGGCAGCGGTAACCCAGCATGAACAGCTGTTGCACGACGTCATGGATGCAATTTGCACCCTCTCCGCCAGCATCACACAACTCGTGCAGAAACCAGCTGATATCTCTTCCAACCCACCTGCACCCTCGCCGCCTCCGCTGGCTCTTCATCCTGAGACCCGACCTCCACTGCTGCAACCCTCAACTAGCCCTCAGCCCAAAGAGCCCACCATTCCAACGTCGGACTTCTACAGGGGGGAGGTAGGGTTATGCAAACGTTTTTTTAAGACAATGCAGACTAGTGTTTCAGCTGGAGCCAAGCCTCTATCACTCTGATAGCTCCCGTGTAGCCTTTGTTTTTAATCTGGCCAGAGGAAAGGCTTTAGAGTGGATTAATTCTCTTTGGGAGGCTGAATCATGCATTTTGAACTCATTTGATTCCTTTTCTGAAGAAATGGTCAGAGTATTTGACACTCCATTTAAAGACAGTCGTTCAGCGGCCAGATTATTGAACTTAAAACAAGGTAATCAGTTTCTATTGATTTTTGTATCCTCGCCGCAGAAAGTGGGTGGAACAAACCTGCATTAATCACTGCATTTCTGAGGGGGCTAAATGATGAGATAAAAGATGAGTTAGCCACTCGGGACGAGTGCAAGTCCTTGGAGGCACTCATTAGCTTGGCAACCAGAATTGATAATCGCCTTAGAGAGAGGCGTAGGGCGAGTAGGGGTTCCAGAGTGTCCTCCCCCCGATCTTCCTCTTCCAGGAGCTGTCTTACCGCCATTGGATCACCTACAACACCAGCCCCCTAGATCAGAGCTCCAGCTCCTTCCTCTGACGCTGTGGAGCCGATGCAGCTAGGTCGGACCCAGCTAATGCCTGATGAGCGGCAAAGGAGGCTACGTCAAGGGCTATGCCTATACTGTGGACTACCTGGACATCTTAGACGTGACTGTGACATCAGACCTCACAGGGGAGGCTCGCCTGGAGAGAAGAGCATTCAGGTGAGCAAAACTGACTCTAAGGCCCGCTCTGCCAATCACATCCACCTAGCTGCCACACTTTCCCACCAGGGTACTGCACATTCAAGTGTTAGTTGACTCCGGAGCTGATGATAATTTTATTGACTTGGACTATGTCAGACAACTTGACTTACCGGTGACTCCCGTGACTCCTCCCTGGACTGTGTGTGCCACTGACGGATCTCCCTTACCCCCCATCTCTCAGCAGACTATTCCTCTCTCCCTTTTGTTATCTGGTAATCATCAATAATTAATCTCCTTCTTATTTCTACTCCTTCTCCTTCGTTATTTTGTCCCCATCGTCTCCCATAGTCCTTGGTCTCCCCTGGTTAAAGCTTCACAATCTTCACCTAGATTGGCTCACTTCCTCTGTTAATTCAAGGAGCACATTTTGTCACTCTGTTTACATTCAGCCCGTCCAGTCTCACCCCTCACCCCTCCCCTCCGATAGATTCCACTCCTGACTTGTCCTCGGTCCCTTCTTCTTATCACGATTTGGGTGAGGTATTCAGTAAACACAAAGCACTTTCCCTGCCCTCTCACCGCCCTTACAACTGCCCCATAGACTTGCTAAACTACAGGTGCCAAACTACCCACTTCCAGACTGTACAACATCTCCCACCCCGAGAGAGAAGCAATGGAGAAATACATCTCAGAGTTCCTAGCTTCAGGCTTCATCCGACCTTCGTCCTCTCCTATAGGAGCGGATTCTTCTTTGTGGCTAAAAAGGACAAGACCTTGAGACCTTGTATAGACTTTCGGGCCTGAATGAAATCACAATTAAGAATAAATATCCCTTACCACTCATTGACCCCTCCCATGAACCTCTAGCCTAGGCCACGGTGTTCACCAAGTTGGACCTCAGAAACGCGTACCACCTCATCCGAATAAGAGAGGGGGATGAGTGGAAGACGGCGTTCAACACACCGATTGGACATTATGAATACCTGGTAATGCCCTTCGGGCTCACTAATGCTCCCGCTGTGTTCCAGGGTTATGGTTTATCCGTGGTTACAGCAAGGTGGCCTCTCCCCTCACCAGGCTGACCTCTGTTTCGCTGCCGTTTCACTGGACGCCTGAAGCTGAATCTGCCTTCACCACCCTGAAGGAGCTTTTCACATCCACTCCAGTCCTCGCTCTCCCAGACTCCTCACGGCAGTTCATCATGGAAGTCGACACCTCTGACTGTGGCATCGGGGCCGTTCTCTCTCTCAGAAGAATCTGGAGGACCAGAAGTTCCACCCCTGCGCTTTTTTCTCTCGCAAGCTCACACCAGCGGAGAGGAATTATGATGTGGGTAATCGTGAACTTCTGGCAGTGGTGGCCGTGCTGCAGGAGTGGAAACATTGGCTTGAGGGAGCTGAGCAGCCATTCTTGGTGTGGACGGACCACAAAAATCTTGCCTATCCTCTGCCCAAAGGATGAACTCACATCAGGCTGGTCACTATTCCTGAGCAGGTTTGACTTCACCCTGTCCTATCGACCGGGGTCCAAGAACGCGAAGCCCACACCCTCTCCAGGGCCCACGATCCGGTTCACCGTGAGGAGACTGACCAGCCCATCCTGCCTGCCACCTGCCTGGTCGGGGCCACCACCTGGGAGATCGAGAGGGTGGTATTACAGTGGGGCCGCTCTTCAGATCAGGTTTGGCTCTCCACTCGCGACCTTCCCCTCCAGGTCGATTGAAAGAAACTGGCTCCCAGGTACATTGCACCTTTCGCTGTGGACCGGGTAATCAACCCCACTGCCGTACGTCTCAGTCTTCCTCCGATGTTGAACATTCCAACCTTCCATGTCTCCCTCCTTAAGCTGGTCACCACCAGCGAATTGGCGCCGCCTCCGGACCATCCTCCACAGGCCCTGCGTACACAGTGAAGGAGATTTTGGACATTTCCCGGCAAGGCAGAGGTTTCCAGTACCTGGTGACTGGGAGGGGTATGGCCCTGAGGAGCGGTCATGGATTTCTAGGGGAAAGATTCTGGACCCGACTCTCCTCAGGGAGTTTTACCGTAAGTTTTTTACCGTAAGTACCCGGATAAACCTGACCAGTCCCCAGAAGTTGCCTGCTAGAGCATACCCATATATCTGTTAATTACTTTTAGTAATTATTTATTTATTTATTAACTTATGCTACTTATCTATACTATAACTGACATATACAAAATATATCTATATACATAGAACATAATTAATAATAGCATCTGCTATAATATAACTAACATAACAACATAACATAACAATATTTATACTTATTGGGTCTGTTTGGGGTGGATCTGTTTGGGTTTTTCATTTTTTTGGAGGGTGTGATGCTATCCTTTCTTTCTCTCTCTTTTGTGTTCAATCTTCTCTGTGGTGTATTGCTGCTGTAGTTCTAATGTCCCAGAGGGAACCTGCCAAGGGATTAATAAAGTTCTCTGAATCTGATTCTGAACTAATGTCCGCCCCCTGCCATTTTCAGCCTCAGCACTTTTTCTTTGATTAATTCATGGACTGGTTTTCCTTTATTTTGTATTTTGTAATATAAATTTTTGTTAACTTTTTCATCAGTTCTCTGCTTCCTTGGGTCCATATCAGTTAATTCTTTGATTCACTACATGAATCATAACAATAACAGTTTCATGTTTCAACTTTCTCTTTTCTTGGTTATATTCTAGCTAATGGTAAACTCCAGCCAGATCCCCAAAAACTTCACATCGCCCACAACCTCAAACAATTCCTAGGTTTTGCAAACTTTTTCTGCCAATTTATCCGGGGGTACAGTAAAGTAGCCTCTCCCTTCACCAGGTTAACCTCTGCCTCTATTCCATTACGCTGAACTCCCGAGGCAGAGGCCGTCTTCATTGCCCTCAAGAGACTCTTCACTACTGCACGTCTGTCCGTCCTGGAAGAGGGATCCCTCCTCTGTGGCTCTTCTTGAGGTTTCTCCCATTTTTTCCCTTAAAAGGGTTTTTTTTGTGGTTTTTCCTCACTCGATGTGAGCACTCAGATGCATCACATTCCGCAATCCATCCTCGTGGTCGTCACAGCTGGCCTGGGTGAAGTATGCCCACGACTCCCTCACCTCATCTGCCACAGGTATGACTCCTTTTATGGCCAGCTGTGGCTTCCAACCCCCCTTATTTCCCTCACAGGAGGAGGAGCTGGCAGTCCCGTCGGTGCAACACCATCTCCGGCTCTGCCACCGGGTGTGGAGGGAGGCCCGGGCTGCTCTTCTGTGTACAGCTGCTAGGAATCAGCGCATCGCCAACCGTCGCCGCTCTCCTGCCCCCACCTACATCCCTGGACAGAAGGTCTTGCTTTCCTCTTGGGACCTCCCTCTCCAGGTGGACTCTCGGAAGCTGGCCCCCCGTTACATCGGCCCTTTTGAAATTGACTGTATTATCAACCCCTCAGCAGTAAGGCTTAAACTACCTTCATTGCTTAAGATTCATCCCACATTTCATGTTTCCCTTCTCAAGCCGGTGTCGTCCAGTCCCCTATGACCCCCTCCACTGGACCGCTCCCGACATCACCGCTGTGACGGCTGCCCTACCACCCTGCACCTTTGATTGTGACTTTACCAATAAAACTGTTAAAACTCTTCCGCCTATAGACTTTGCCTGCATCTGGGTCCAGCCTCTCCTCGCTACTGTGACAATTCTCAACTGTGTTCATTGGCATTATTTCTTCCAATAGCCAAAAATAAATAATTTATAGTAATAGGGCTGTCACTTTTTACAAAATTAAACTGGAACAAATATTTAATGACCTGATATTTGTTCTAATATATTAGACTGTGGCAATAGACTGGCGACCTGTCCTGGGTGTACCTCGCCTCTCAACCTATGTCATTTTAAATGAAACACAGAACTGCTTGAATTACCCAACAGCAATGGTTTTAGAGTTAGGGTTAGAATTGGGTTTAGGTTAAGGTTAGAGTAAGGGGCTAGGGAATGTAGTACGTCTATGAGGGTCCTCATTTTGATAGAAGCGCAAATGTGTGTGTGTGTGAGAGAGATAGTGTTGTGCATTAAAACAGGCAAGTCATACAGCAAGCTCCCACTCAGGTGAAGTGGGATAGAGGGGATAGAGGCAGATGTATTTATATTACCATTTAATTAACTCATCTTAAGAACAAGCTTATTCATAGGACAAAACAAATGAATAAAGTTAAGGAAAAATACTGTAACTAAATAAAAGGGGCAAAACTGAGTGTTAGGGCCATACTTTCTGAAAAATAAATGAAACTTTTAAAAATAAAGTCATAATATTACAAGACAAGACATTAGAAGTCGTTATATTATTTTCTAAGTAAAATCTCAGTTGATCAGCTGCAACCTGGATCAAAATGAGGAATGTGGAGTATCTTGTGAAGTTATGCTCTTTGGATTTGGGCTTCATAAATTGGAAAACATTTAATTTGTCACAATCCTACAATCCTTCTATAGTGTTTTGATTTAGACTTGATTTGCACTTTCAGTTCCCTCATTTGGCTGAGTTTTATTTTGTATTTCTTCTTGTAGTTACTAGTGTTTTTTTGTCCTTGTTGGTTTTTCTAGACTTCCCATTTTTTATTCACCTCTTGTTTTGTCATTTCACTTCAGCACTCAGACAATCTTTGTCTGCTTTCCCACCTTTTGTCAAGTTGTCTCTCCCTTCCTAGTGTGTATTAATACCTTTCCCCTCTGTCACATTGACTTGTTTTGCTTCTGCCTGGTTTGGATATTTGTAAGTTTTTCACTTTATCTTTGTGCCCTTTGCTTTGATTTGTTCTATGATTGTTGTTGCTTAGACTCCCTTTGTTTCAAATTAAATTTGGATTTTACCTGCACTCTCCTTTGAGTTGTTATGCATTTTGGTCCTACATCATAACCTTGACATGATCTTTTGGCACAGCAGCACCACATTATTATCAGTGTCAGGGCTTTGAAGAGATTGTGTAAGAAACTTTGTGTAAGTAACAGTCACAGAAAAGCGAGACAGATTTAACTAAGCTAGGAGGACGAGGAAAGAAAATAATGTTCCCATAAAGTGAACAGACCAAACAATCTCCAAACACAAGAATAAGATAACAATGATGACAAAAAAAAAAAAAAAAAAAAAAAAGGACAGCAAATGCAAGAGCTTGCAAAGTTTTCAAAAAGTAGCATGTCAGTGTGGGTAAAACACTGATACAATAAAATAAAACTTTAACGGATTCATCTTGACTTAATTTCATATGGGCAGCCCCTAAGTGTTAGTAAAGGTTGTCAATTATTAATGTATCATAAATGATGACATCAGTGCAGTGACACCAGTGAGTTGGGTTTCTTTTCTTTCTGTAATAATGTAATGTTTTGGCCTTACCAAGTACAGTGCCTTGCAATAATGTATGTTGTGATTCGGTGCTATACTAACAAAATTTAACTGAACTCAATTGAATTGAGACTATGACCCCCGTTGGTGTTAGTTGCAATGTTGCAATGTGTAGAAACTCATTAGACAAAGAATGTCTGAGTTTTTACGCACATTACATGATCAAACCTAGACATATCATCAATGAGGTAGTGCCATCATCATCATCAGTCGATAGTGCTCAGGCCCCAGCTTGTGTCAAAGAAGCTTTTGTGGTCTCCACATCTTTCTTCTTGATCCGCAGCCACCTTAATGCCTTCTCTGTGGTATCTGTAATGAATCAGTTGATGCCTTTCTTATTGTGCAGTCTCTTGCTTCCCAACAATGTGAGTTCCTGACCTTAGTGGGGTTGCATCAAGTCCTACTACCTCTGCATTTACCTGCAGAGGCTTCTCACCAGCTTTAATAAAGATGACAGTATTGCATGTTGTCATTGCTAGGGGAAATCCTTGTTCTGACAACACCTGCCTGGTCATAGTGCTAATGGTAGGATCTTTCTTAACAGGGCTTTTAAGCTCCCTGTAAATACATCTTACACTGAAATTATTTCTCACTGTGCTTAAACCAAACAAAACACGTTTTGTAGGAATTTGCTTCATGCTAAAAATGTCAGCCCCACTTTTGACACATGAGCATCTAGCAAGTTTGCTATGACAAGAGAGAGAGGTGGAGACACACACCAAAAAGAATCAAAGCTGGTGTCTCAAGGTGGATCTCCACCTTGACAGCAGCATAGTGGGAATCAGAATTCACAAAGACAACATTCAGTAGAATCCCTGACTCTCTGTGACTAAGAAGTGCAATCCCAGGATTTTCTTTTCTTACAGCACAAATCTGATTCAGATACAGTATAAGATGCACTGCATTTCCCTGACATGTTTTTTTATAGCAACTGCTTGGTTTCCCTCATTAGGTCATTATCATCATTGGTGATCATTAAGACACACACATATAACATAAATACCAGGCAAAATGTCAGAACCCGGCCAACTCATTTTCTACCGCTTTATCCTCCACTGAGGGTCACAGGGGTGGCCACGTAGGGCCACATAGAGACAGACTCTCACATTCACTCCTACGGGCATTTTAGAGTGTCCAATTGGCCCAATCCCCAAATCTGCACGGTTTGTTTTGGACTGTGGGAGGAGGAAGCTGGAGAACCCAGTGGACATGCAAACTCCATGCAGAAGGGCCCTTGTTCTGACTGAGTCGCAAACTGGGACCTCTTGCTGCAAAGGCAAGGGTGCTAACCACTACACCTTGATATCCTTGTCCAATGTTCTGATCGTGCACCAGCAGTGCAGGTAGAAAGCAAAAAAAATACAGAATACTCCATATTTCATCAGATTTAATCAAATAAAACATCAAAAAACATTCACATCTAAGCACAGATATTTCCACAACAGAGAGCACAGCAATGCCTTGACAGATGGTGAAAAGAAATGCCCGTTAATTCTGTCTAAAATACGGTGACTTGAGTCCATCGCTCCTGTCATGCCCCCGTTGTGTCTATCATGTTACAAATGTACAAATTGATCCCGAGACGCAATGGGTGCGATGGGTGTGACGTGTCTGGTGTGAACACGACTTCACAGAGATAGCAACATTACTAACTGTTTTCAATGGGCATATTCATAGTAATACTGTTTGGCCCACATTCATCTTTAATTCTTGTTAAAGTGAAAATAAAAGTCTCGGTTCCTTTCGTACAATCTTTAAATTATTCAGCATGTTCCTTCACTCCTTGTTTACGTTCATTACCTCCTTTTCTGTCAGATAATTTGTAAGTCCAAACGCACACACACACACACAGAGAGAGAGAGAGAGAGAGAGAGAGAGAGAGAGGGTCTGAAGCATTTGCCATTTCCATAGCATGAAGGCCTCACATTAATCCTTTTTGGTGGCCTCTTTGTTTTCAGCAACATCATACTTCTTTACAGGTGACTGAGTGACCCTGCTGAGAGATTAACTAATTTCTCTAACAACTTGGAGCAGTGTGTCACTCTTGTTTTGTTTCTGCTCTTAGACATGACTGGAAACCTGTGTGTTTCATCTTTGGGACCTTTTCTGACATAAACACACTGATCTTGTTATGACCAATAGTCCTCATGAAGACCAAACCCTGGTCCTAGTGACTAGGGACCAGTTTGTAGAATCAATAGTGTATCTGTAGTGCTCTCCTCACTAGTTATAGTGATAAGGGCATGGTTTTTGAATTCATGCAACTCATGAAGAGCTTCCTGAGATTCAGGTAAGATGTTTTTTTATCTCTTTTGTGTCTCAGCTCTTGTTCTTGCTCACATCCTAATGGTGCCATTTTTCTTTCGAACAATCACGATCGGGGATGCATAGGGGCTACAAGACTCCTCGATGATTCCTGCATGCAAGAGTTCTTGGAGGTGCTTTCTCGCGTCTTCCAGATCAGCTGGAGCCAGGCGGTGGGAGTGCTCTCGGAATGGCTGTGGACCTGACATCCGGAGTGTGCTCTACTCCCTTGGCCAACCCGACATCCCATTCACTTAGAGAGAACACCTGGGATTCTAGGGGGCTCTGGTAGAGGGGGCTCCTGAGAACATGTGTACCCGAGAATAACTCCCTCCATCAGCTGCTTTTGCTGTCTTGTCTAACAAATCTCAGACGGCGTGAAGGGTTTCTTCAACTTCACTGATCACCACTTCTTCTGGGACGATGGTCATCAGTGCATAATTCTCATCTAAACCCTCTCAACAAACTGTATTTGTCTTATGTATTTTAACTTTGATTAAAAGATTGGATCTTGGATCTCTTTTTTTAAAGTAAACACTTACTTTTTTTAAGTCCACCACATATGAATTTACTTTTACAGTGATAATGTTAATTAAGATTTTTAACCAAAAATGTCTGTATCTCTGTCAGTACCAAATTATTCCCTCTTAACAGGTCAGTATAGTACAATCATGCATAATAGTCACACAACTCAGAGTTTTAGAAAAATAACTCTCAATTATTTACTTAACAAAGAAATATTTGTTTTAAATTAGAAAATAAAAAAATGAATGTTCTATAAAATGTAAATGAAAGGTACCTCTTTTTTTAACACTCTTATAGTGCTATAATACTGTTAATGCAAAACAAATAAAATCCTTGGCTGCCTCCACTCAGGGATGGAAACATTAGGGAAGGAGGGGAAATATGGGGGAGAGGGCAGGGAGGGAGCATGCGGGTGTGTGTGTGTGTTATCAGAGTCTGTCTGTGTGTGTATGTAACAGCAACTCCACATCTCCTCACCCTTACCATCCTCGCCGATCATCTTTTCTACTTCTATGTTGCTGGAAGAATGCTCAGCCAAGCACTGTTTGCTCCAAGCTCTGTCTGGGTATCCGCTCTGTCTTCAGGTTCAAAAACAGAAGTTCACCTCTGACACTATCCAACCTGTCTGTTCACAGGTAATGGACTGGATCTATGCTATACTTCGGATAGCTTAGCAGCAGCATTAGCTCATGACATAAACAGTCTCGGAATCTCGTGTGGAAAGTCCTCCTGTTTCAACAACATGCAGCTTGTCTCCTCACACCGACTGTTGTGCAAACAATTTTAAAACACAAGTTACACACTGGTTTGTGCATTCTACACTTACATATGACACGGAAAATGCATTCCGGCTCTTTCTTGTCTGTGCCCAAACACTCAGAGCCCTGGTGCCCCGTCAACCTGTTATTAACCCCTTACATGCTGGTTAGACAGTCAGGCATTTCACAGCAAGACCATCCATCCATCTTCTGCTGCTTATCCGAGGTTGGGTCACGGGGGGCAGCAGCTTAAGTAGAGAAGCCCAGACTTCCGTCTCCCCAGCCACATCTTCTAGCTCTTCTGGGGGAATCCCAGGCCAGCCGAGAGACATAGTCTCTCCAGCTAGTCCTGGGTCGTCCCCGGGACCTCCTCCCAGTGGGACGTGCCCCGGAACACCTCTCCAGGGAGGCGTCCAGGAGGCATCCTGACCAGATGCCCAAGCCACCTCATCTGGGTCCTCTCGATACAGAGGAGCAATGGTTCTACTCTGAGCCCCTCCCAGATGACCGAGCTTCTCACCCTATCTCTATGGGAGAGCCCAGACGCCCTGCGGAGGATTATATATTTAAAATATAATAAAATACTAATAAAACATTAAAAAATTTATAACAAAGAATAAAATCAAATAAATAAAATTAATTAAAATCATGTCAAAAAGTCAGCATCTTGAGCTGTGCCAAAGGCCAAAGTGAGCAAGTGGGTTTTTAAAAGTGATTTAAAAATGTGTGTAGAAGAGGCCTGTCTAATGTACAAAGGCAACTCATTCCATAATTTTGGTGCTGCCACTGCAAAAGCCCGGTCCCCTCTGAGCTTACGATTAGACTTAGGTATATTCAGAAGGAGTTGGTCAGCTGATCTGAGTGACCGAGAGGGTGTGTAGGTGTGAAGAAGCTCAGAGAGGTACGGCGGGGCAGCACCATTTAAGCACTTAAACAACAGCAAATAAAAGTAGTTTAAATGGATCCTAAAGTGCACAGGTAGTCAGTGAAGGGAAGATAAAATTGGGGTGATATGTTCATATTTGCGCGTACCAGTTAAAAGACGTGCAGCTGCATTTTGCACTAGCTGCAGTCGAGAAATGGAGGACTGGCTCACCCCAAAATAAAGTGCATTACAGTAATCCAGCCGAGTTACAAAGGCATGGATTACTGTTTCAAAGTGCTGATGTGACAGAAAGTGCTTAATCTTGGCCAGTTGCCTTAAGTGAAAAAAGCAACTGACCGAATCTGACTTTCAAACTTTAACTCAGGATCCATTATAAAACCAAGGTTAACAGTTACGATTACAAATCATCACAAAATGGATGAATCAGTTATCGAAATAGTTTATTTATTTTGTACTTTATTTATTTTAATTGATTAATTGTTATGGAATGTCACCTCTCTGGTGGGGAAGGAGTCTGAGCTGGTGCACGAGGTTGAGAGGTTCCGATTAGATATAGTCGGGCTCACCTCGACACATAGCTTGGGTTCTGGAACCAGTCTCCTTGAGAGGGGTTGGACTCTCTTCCACTCTGGAGTTGCTCCTGGTGAGAGGCGCCGAGCTGGTGTGGGCATTCTTATTGCCCCCCAGCTTGGGGCCTGTACATTGGGGTTCACCCCAGTAGACGAGAGGGTAGCCTCCCTCCGCGTGGGGGACGGGTCCTGACTGTTGTTTGTGCTTATGCACCAAACTGCAGTTCAGAGTACCCACCCTTTCTGGGGTCCCTGGAGGGAGTGCTGGAAAGTGCTCCTACTGGGGATTCCCTTGTTCTGCTGGGAGACTTCAATGCTGATGTGGGCAATGACAGTGAGACTTGGAGGGGTGTGACTGGGAAGAACCCGAGTGGTGCTGTCATACCTGCGCTCCGCTCCGCCCCAGCCACTGATTATTAACCAGCGGCACCTGGCACTGAGCGCAGCTGCGGTTGATTAGGACTACAACTTATAAGCCAGCGCTACAGCTGCCTCAGTGCCAGATCGTCTCTCTCTTATGGACCCTTCTGACCGCACCGCTTCTTTACTCAGCGATTGTTTGTTTCCCGAGTCTGCTACCTACGTCGCCTTGGTTTTGACGCTCACGGGATTCCAGCTACTTCCTGGTTCCCCGCCACTCATCTCCGCCGCCCGTCAGCCTTCTTCAGGGGATTCACAGTACGCCACACTCATCGCTCACACGGATCATCGCTCCCCAGCTCACCTCCTCCTCCTTTGGACTCCCTTGCCTGCACCTGCCCTTCCCGCTCTCCTCCAGCCCCGGACAAACACACACAGACTGGTAACCCACACTACACTCCATATCCTCACAGTCACCTCGGACTTCCAGCCCCTTTCTGTTCCGACTGTGAGTGCCCCCCTCTGTCCTTTGCTTTCTCTCCTAGTATAACTTCAATTATTATTATTATTATTATTATTATTATTATTATTATTATTATTATTATTATTGTTATTGTTATTATTATTATTATTATAAATAAACGTTGTCCAAACGTTTTTGGGTCTCATCGTGCCTGCTTCTGGGTCCAGCCTTGATTTGCCCGTGACAGTACGATCTGGCCAAAATGGACCCAGCAGGTGTCGATCCTCTTAAATTATTATTATTATTATTATTATTATTATTATTATTATTATTATTATTATTATTATTATTATTATTATTATTATTATTATTATTATTATTATTATTATTATTATTATTATTATTATTATTATTATTATTATTATTATTATTATTATTATTATTATTATTATTATTATTATTATTATTATTATTATTATTATTATTATTATTATTATTATTATTATTATTATTATTATTATTATTATTATTATTATTATTATTATTATTATTATTATTATTATTATTATTATTATTATTATTATTATTATTATTATTATTATTATTATTATTATTATTATTATTATTATTATTATTATTATTATTATTATTATTATTATTATTATTATTATTATTATTATTATTATTATTATTATTATTATTATTATTATTATTATTATTATTATTATTATTATTATTATTATTATTATTATTATTATTATTATTATTATTATTATTATTATTATTATTATTATTATTATTATTATTATTATTATTATTATTATTATTATTATTATTATTATTATTATTATTATTATTATTATTATTATTATTATTATTATTATTATTATTATTATTATTATTATTATTATTATTATTATTATTATTATTATTATTATTATTATTATTATTATTATTATTATTATTATTATTATTATTATTATTATTATTATTATTATTATTATTATTATTATTATTATTATTATTATTATTATTATTATTATTATTATTATTATTATTATTATTATAAATAAACGTTGTCCAAACGTTTTTGGGTCTCATCGTGCCTGCTTCTGGGTCCAGCCTTGATTTGCCCGTGACAGGTGCTTTGTTATTGGACTTCTGCGCTCGTCATGGATTGTCCATAAAAACACCATGTTCAAGCATATGTGCACACTTATGCTTGAACATGGGCATCCACAGGGCATCCACATGCACACTTGGCATCAGGATGCCCTTGGTCGTAGGTTGATCGACTTCGTAGTCGTATCGTCGGACCTGCGACCACATGTCTTGGACACTCGGGTGAAGAGGGGGTGGAGCTGTCAACTGATCACCACCTGGTGGTGATCAGTTGACAGGAATGCAGCTTCGGCGGTCACTGAGGCAAAAACTCAGACATGATTTCTGGACGGCTTCGAGGAAATTCTGGTCAACCATCCAGCGTCTCAGGAGGGGGAAGCAGTGCACTGTCAACACTGTGTACAGTGGAGATGGGGTGCTGCTGACCTCGACTCGGGACATTGCGGATTGGTGGCGAGAGTTCTTCAAAGACCACTTCAATCCCACCAACATGCCTCTGTGGACTAAGAGGTGGGCTCTCCTATCACCTGGGCTGATGTCACCAAGGTGGTGAAAAAGCTCCTGGGTGAACAACAGAATGAGTGAGACACAAACTCCAGTGAGAAATGAGGATGGAGGAAAAACAGACGGTTGATTAGAGAAACATAACTTGTCATTGTGTGATCTGAAAAGAGAAATGTCAGCACAGAGTTTTAATCAGTTTTTTAGAATAGCACATTTTTATAACCCATCCATTTCAATTTGACAAAACATTTCCCTGTATATTTGATTTAACCAACTACAGTCGTTAGTCACTGTGATGTTCTGGACCTCAACTTGGAGAAACTTTTTTTCTGTCTGACCTCACAGGATTTTAATTTATTAACCCCTGCAGTAGATCAACAGTTTTCATATTCAAAATCATTTCATTCTAATTCAACTTTCTTCTTCATTACGATGCACAGTTCGAACTTCAGCAGGTCCCACTGACCATGTCTACATGCCTTACTGCACTGAATTCTGTCATGGAATTGGCTCATTTCATATATGAGTTAATGTTAATGTTGTAGCCATTTACTATATATATATATATATATATATATATATATATATATATATATATATATATATATACACACACACACACATACACACACTACCAGTCAAAAGAAAACTTTTGACACATTCAAAGTTTTTGCAATTTTCCATTTCTTAAAATAATGATGGACTGTTGTTTCTCTTCACTTAGCTAATTGGTTGTTGCCATAATATGAATTCTAACAGTTGTCAAATAGGGCTGTCAGCTGTGTACCAACCTGACGTCTGCACAACACAACTGCATGGCTGGGCATAGAGCTTAATCACCACGGCTGCCTCCAATTACCTCATCAACGTCCTGGCTACTTATTCCCTGGTTTCCAGCTACTCCTGTCAGCACGTCATGTCTTACACGTTGGGTAACTCCACGTCGCTCAGTCTAGCAACTTCTAACTTAAATGTTTTTTATCTGGTTTTGTTACTCACGTGTTTTTTCATCATATACCTTTTTGATCTTAGTCTCTGCTATTTGGGATCCTTCTAGTTTTATTTTCGACCTAAGTTGAATCATTACAGAAATTCCACATATGAACCCTGACAAGGCATACCTGAAGTGAAAACCATTTCAGGTGACTACATCTTGAAGCTCATTGAGAGAAAGCCAAGGGTTTGCAGAACTGTCAAAGCACTTTGAGGAATCTAAAATATAAAACATATTTTGAGTTATTTCACAATTTTTTGTTTACTACATAATTCCATGTGTTCAATTATAGTTTTGATGCCTTCAGTGAGAATCTACAATGTAAAGTGCGAACGAAATAAAAGAGGTCCCTGAAATAACAAAGCAGTTGCATGTTTTGTTTTTTGGTTGCCTTTCTGTCTTATCCTTTGTCAAACTCGAGTACATAAAGGCAGTATGGACAACTCAGAGTCACAGGACACACGTCATGTGAAGGCAGCATGGACAATTTGCATTCACATTTAAAAAGAATGGCTCCCAACTGCGGTTCTCATTGGTCATTTAAAAGCACTGTTTAATAGATTCAACTTTTCACGAAGGTCACAGTTCTACTGGTGAGTGTATATGAAGAGCTATTTTCTATCTCACTCGCATCATTCACAGCCATTCACACACTGCCAGAAGCAATTGGGGTTCAGTGTCTTTCCAATTAACAGATCAGCATGTAGACTTTAGCAACTAGAAACCTAACAGCCAACTCTTTGTGGGTCCTGTTTTTCTGCTGTAGCATGACAGCAGTACCTGTTTATGCAGCAGTTCATTAGTCCAAAGCTCAGCATCACTGTTTCTGTAATAATAATAGTGCTGAGTGAAATTTAACAGATTTTTACGCCACCTTTGTGCAACACAATTTGCTTCCTGCTTAGGACTGATTCAAAAATCATATGGTCTAGGACTGTCTGATTATTGTAAAAACCCATTATAAAAACCCATTACATTGCATTATCGGCTGATAGTAGTTACTGACTTTTCACTACGGACATCTACTCATGTATAATGAGTAGATGTCACTATACACTGATGTCACTAGACATCATATACACTGATGTCTATATTGCAACTTGACTGTGATGATGATTGTTAAGTCATACAATAAGTAGCAGGCTGGGTGTGTTGTAGAGGTTTGTCAGCCTTGAGCTGTTAGCTTGAGAATGCCTGCGGGCCTGACAGGCCTCCTCCAGCCTCTCTCTAATAGGTGCTAATTGCATTCCATCCTCACTGGTCAGTGGCCAGAAGGAATGTGGCGGTTATTATGGTGTACCCTGGAGCCACAGGCCATCAGCACATTCTCCTGGACTTAGTCAAAACATACCCCCAACAATAAAGGTGTGAGGCAGGCTGCTGAGAAAGCAGCCCCGAGGCAAGGTTTTCTGATCAGTGTATGAGAGGGGGGTGATGCAAGTGTTTACAATTATCTTACACTTAGCAGTGCCATGGCAAATAATAACCATAAAGATGGTGTTGTTTTATCTGCATGTAGATTTACAGGATTGTGTTATTGATTTTGTTTTAGGATTAAGATTCATAAACATGTAGTCACATACACAGTAAGTCAAGGTCAAAGTAAACTTTATTATCCCACAGGTGGGAAATTCATATAGTCACCATTGTACATTACATTGCTCTATACTATACAGCATTAAGGAAGAACATAACAAAAGCATTTAAGAGAAACAAAAAACAGAACAGACAAAAACAGTAAAAACATTGAGACATGACAAGCATGTGTGAATAAATAAAATAGTTAAGTGTTCTTTTGAAATAGTTTAAAATATTCAACTTACTCACTTGACCTGCTACTTCTTAAAAAGTCAGGTGAAGAGGGTGGGTTGAGTCATTTAGAATTTGATCTATCTTTTTTAAACTAAGGTCATTGTACAATTGAGCGACAGATACCTGATCAACTCCAATGATCCCACTGGCTATTTTGACTATTCGTTGCAGTTTCTTTTGGTCCTGAATATACCTGTTTCTAAAAGCACAAATAAGGCCGAAAGATAAAACACTCTGCAAAAGAGTTTTGTTAAACATCTGTAGAAGACAAACTATCTATCTCAAAATGATTCCGTTTCAACATCCTCTTCTGCAGTTTTTTGGTCTTATTTTGTGCACATTGTTTGAATGTCAGTTTGTTATCAATTTCAGCACCATAGTATGTATATGTTGAGACCCGCTCTACTACTTCACCGTTAATATTTAGGGGTGGAACTATAATTCCTTTTTTGCTAAAATCTGAGGCCATCTCTTTTGTTTTCTTCACATTAACCACAAGAAAATTATTTTTACACCATTTGATAAAACCCTGCATCTCCCTTTCAAAACCCTCTAGGGATGCAGTGTTAGACTTTATAAAACCCACTAATGCTGTATCATCAGCCTAACCCTATTTAAAATAAGTGTGGTCTGAGGAAGTTGTTTGACAGTTATTGGTATATAAGGTATAATAGGAGACAGAACGCACCTTTGTGGTGCCCCTGTGTTTGTGGTTTTTAGGGATGAGACGCATGAATTGAATTTGAATTGATCCGAATTCCCAAGACTGGACAGTAGTTTAGGGCGGAAGGCATCCTGTATATTTCCATAGCATTGGTCAAGGCAGGCTGTATTGTGAGTGGGACAGGTGACATATTGCTGGTATGTGGGTAAGTGCTCTTTTAGGCTGCATAGATTGAAGTCCCCCAACACAAAAGTAGCAGAATCTGGTGCCTCTGCCTCCACCTGAGCTATAAGTTCATGGATCATAGAAGCAGCAGCTTGTGTGTCGGCGGAGGGCACGATTGTTATTTATGGCTGTACTGGGTTCTTATCAACTAAAAGAAGTAGACGGAGACAAGAGTCACAACATTGTTTACTCCCCTGTAGAACTGTGTGCCCCCTTAAAAAGCCTCCGTGATGCAACATCATATAGCACACCTATATTCTTTACAGAACCCCTCCCCCTTAAGTGAGAACTCCCTTTTAACAAATCAGGGTTTACAGGTGACATCTTTAACTGGTATCTCAAATGTATATACCTGAATTGCATTAATCTGAGTATTGCTCTCTGTTTCCAACACATCAATAGAACTCAATTCCATCTTTTTTTTCTTTTTTTTTTTTGACACATTAGTCACACAGTCAACAGTCTCTTACAAGTCCAGACGACTGGGAGGGCGTGACACTCGGCCTGAGGATGTCACATATCTGTTAGTTGTATCTGTATGTGTATGGCTATCAGTTTCTGTAGTGGTGTGAGTGGGTGTACCTGTGTTACCTGGTTCTGGGGCTACATCAGGTGTTTCAGTTGTGTCAGGTGTAGATGCCTGGTGCTGAGTGTTATGAACTGGGTGCATTTGTGTGCGGTTACGCCTAACTGGACCTTCATCAGTGTTAATGATGTAAGACCTAGGTGTTGTTGCTTTCTGCACAACTGTCCCATGTTTCTTCTCTCTTGGCAGCCATACATCTTGGCCTGACTGCAGCTGCTGCAGGCAGCAATGTCTGTGGCGCAGGTTGTAACGGCGCTGCTGATTCTCCTTCGCTCGCCTTTCCTCCCTTCGGAATCTTCGGATGTTTGGCCAGCTAGGATGCAGTGCAGCTTGACGTTGGGGGATGTTGGAGCGAATTGGTCTCCCCATGAGGAGTTGCACTGGAGAATAGCCACTTTCCAATGGTGTGGCGCGATATGTCTGTAGCGCCCTTGCTTTGTCACCTCCTCCCTTCCACAGTTCTTTAACTGTGGCAACCACATGCTCAGCCTCCCCGTTGGCCTGTGGGTATCTGGGGCCTGGAGTAAATCCATACTCTCTGGCAAAGGACTTAAACACTGTCACTCCGACATGACAGTCTTTGGTGTTCCATAGTGACTGAAAACATCCTTGAGAGCAGCCACCACTGTCTCAGCAGTAGCTATCTTGAGGTGGGCTACTTCTATGTAGCGTGAAAGGTAGTCCATGCCATGGCCAGGGAGACATGCACTCCCTGGCCATGGCATGGACTACCTTTCACTCTGACAGTATCTGATCAGCTTTGCACAGACTGGATCAGCTTTCTGTTTCTTCATGTTTTCTTGTAGTCGGGCCTCTGTGGCTGGAAGGCTCTGGGTGACTGCGTCCAGGAAAACCTTGACCTTGTGTGTTCATCTGGGGCCCTTCATAATGTGTCTGCAGTTATCAGGTGCTTCCCTGGCACATGCACAATGTCAAAAGAGAATCTTAGCAGCCCCAGTCTAAATCTCAGCACTCTTGGTGGGAGTTCATCGAGAACCTTGGTACCGAGCAATGGCACTATTGGCTTGTGGTCTGTCTCCAATCTAAATTTCAGTCCGAGGAGATAGAATGACAGACGCTCACATGCCCACGTAGCTGCCAGAGCTTACATCTCAATCTGAGCATAGTGTCTTTCAGTGTCAGGCATACCTCTTAAGATGAACACAATGGGTTTCCATGTTCCACCTGACTGCTGTTGGGTTAGAACGCCCCCAACACTTGAGTGGAGCTCAGATTTGCCTTTAATCTTTGGAACACCTCCTTCTGTTGCGCTTCCCAACACCACTCATTCTTTCCACAGAGCAAGTCTTTGATTGGGCGTGTGTAAGAGGCGAGATGTGGCAAGAACTTGCTGAGGTAGTTTGCCATTCCCATCAGCCTCTTCACCCCTTCAATGTCAGTCAGAGCAGGCATCTCTTGTATTGATTTAATCTTTCCAGGCTGGGTCACATTTCTCCCCATTCATTGTCATTCCCTCCTCTTGTAGTTTCTTTAGGATTTGACACAGTCTCTCATCATGCTGGGCCTTGTTCTCACCATACACGAGAATGTCATCAGCATTCTGCTCCTGGACATCCTTTCAGCATCTGCAACATGTGGCGCTGAAAGTGTTCAGGCACTGAAGAAATTCAAAACAGCAGACGGTTAAAGGCATACCGCCTGAACGGGGTAATGAAGGTTGTCAACAGCTTGCTTTCCTCTGCCAACGGAAGTTGCCAGAAGCCGGAGGTGGCATTGAGTTTTGTGAAAACTTTTGCCCCCGCCAGCTTTCCTAGTGTATGATCTACGGGTGGGAGGATATGTCTTTTCCTCAGAACCCACTTGTTTAAGTGTGTGAAATCTACACACAGCCGTATCTTTCCGTTGGGTTTTGGCACTACGGCCATACCTGCACACCAAGGTTTGGGTTGTCACCTTGGAGATGACACCCATACTGTCCATACGGACCAGCTCAGCTCTCACTTTGTCACGCAGAGGGAGTGGAACCCACTGTGGAGAAGACAGGGCATATGGGCCGGGCATTCTTTCCAGGGATGTCTTTTGACATTACCACATTTGCCACATCCTGTTGACTGACTGTTTTCTCATATAAAACTTTGTCTTTTTTGTCGTTTCTTTGTTATTGCTTCTACATGTCCTGCTGTTTGCTCGGCGCCCTCAGCACAGGCTGTTGCTTCTTTGCTGCTGCACTTTGTCTGACTTTGGTTATTGCTTTTGCTAGTGTGAGTCCTGGATCTAGCTGTAAACTTTCTGACAGCTTACATCTTGTATTCCCACCACTATTCTGTCCCTTATCAATTCTTCTTTCAGAATTCCGAACTGACAATGTTCTGCGAGCGTGTGCACTGCAGTTATGAAAGACTCAATAGTCTCACCAGACTGTTGGCTGCGACGATTGAAGCATGCTCTTTCGTAGATAACATTCCGCTTGCTGATGCAGTGTTTTTCAAAGGCCTCTGTGACTGACTTATACAATTGTTTCTGCGCTTCGGTCAGAGGTAAAACATTGAAAATATCTTTGGCCTCATCACCCACTGCGTACATAAAGGCATTGACTTGAAATTCCTGTGACTGTTTGTCGAGCCCTGATGCAATTCTGTAGCGTTCAAACAGCTTAATCCATCTCAGCCAGTCATTAGTGTTCAAAAAGTCAAACTTGCCTGGCGGAAAATACTGCGGAGCTAACTGTGGATGTACAACCTTTTGCTGCTCTGGTCTTCCATATTCATTTTGTCGTCTTCCTTCCTTCTTTTTTTCGTTGTCAGTACTTTGTTTTAACGTCCTTCTACTACCACTATTCTGACATTATGTTATGGCTGTACTGGGTTCTTATCAACTAAAAGAATTGATGGAGACAATAGTCACGTACTCCCGTGTAGAACTGTGTGCCCCCTTCAAGTCAAGTCAAGTCAAATTCATTTATATAGCCCAGCATCACAAACACAATTTGCCTCGAAGGGCTTTACAATCTGTACAGCATGGGACACCCTCTATCCTTAGACCCTCACATCGAGTGAGGGAAAACTCGAAAAAAAAGCCCTTTTAAAGGGAAAAAATGGGAGAAACCTCAGGAAGAGCCACAGAGGAGGGATCCCTCTTCCAGGACGGACAGACGTGCAGTGGGTGTCACATATACAGAGACAAGTTCAGCAGATTACAAGTTACAAAAAAGCATCAAAAATTCACAGAGAGAAAAGACAAGAAAGACAGAGACCAGGATGATTCAAGAATAAGTAACATTAAGAACAATCATCATCATCATCATCTCATTCAGGGTGTGACATACGCTGCCACCATCTGGGGTTGGTTCCAGCTCCTCGTGGGACCCTCAGAAGAGGACAAGCCGTTGATGAAGGATGGATGAGAATAATTAACCTTAGCAGTAACAAGTAGCTATATGATATATGGTAATGGTTATAGTTATAATATTTGAGCTGTGGTGTTGAAGCTCTGGAATCAGGGATATCTGTGAAATAAGACAGAAAGAGAGGGAAGGAGGAAGAGCACAAACTAGGGGACGGGAGAGAGAACAATGTTATTGACATGATAAAAGTATGAGCGTTTGAGGAGGAGAGGAGGGAGAAGGAGACAGCAAAGAAAGAGAGAGAGAGAGACATAAAGAGAATGAGAGTGCTCGCTGCATAATGGCTGTTCCCCCAGCAGTCTAGGCCTATGGCAGCATAATTAAGCAATGGCTCAGTGTTGACTTGAACCAGCCCTAACTGTAAGCTTTATTAAAAAGGAAAGTCTTAAGTCTAACTTTAAATGTAGGGACAGTATCTGCCTCCTGGACCCACAGTGGTAGCTGTTCCACAGGAGAGGAGCTTGGTGGCTGAAAGCTCTGCCTCCCATTCTACTCTTAGAGACTCTGGGAACGACAAGCAGGCCTCTATTTTCTGAGCGCAGTGGTCTATTTGGGTGGTAAGAAATAATCATATCTTTTAGGTAAGACGGGGCCTGACCTCTGAGTGCTTTATATGTGAGGAGGAGGATTTTAAATTCTATTCTAAATTTAATAGGGAGCCAGTGTAAAGAGCTCAGCACTGGAGTGATGTTCTCTTTTCCTAGTTCCCATTAATACCCGTGCTGCTGCATTCTGGACCAACTGAAGACTCTTTAGAGATTTATTTGAGCATCCAGATAATAGTGAACTACAGTAATCTAGTCTAAATGTAACAAAAGCATGAACAAGCTTTTCAGCATCCTTTAATGACAGGATGTTTCTGATTTTAGTTATGTTGCGCAGGTGGAAGTAGGACTTACAAACTTGTTGTATTGTTGTATGTGTGAGTCGAATGATAAATCTGGGTCAAAGGTAACTCCAAGGTTCTTTACAGTAGAGCTGGAGGCCATGGTAACGCGGTCCGGGGTGACTAAATGTTCAGGTATAGTTTCCCTAAGGTGTTTGGGGCCGAGCAACATAATTTCCGTTTTATCAGTGTTAAGAAGTAGGAAGTTATGTGTCATCCAGGTCTTAATGTCTGTGAGACATTCCTGGAGCTTTATAACTTGATTACTGTCATATGACTTCATGGATATGTATAAATGTGTGTCATCTGCATAAAAGTGGAAATTTAGCTTGTGTTTTGTAATAATGCTACCTAGGGGGAGCATGTATAAAGTAAAAAGAAGTGGTCCTAGAACTGAACCCTGTGGAACTCCATGATTAACTCCAGTAGGGAGAGAAAACTCATTATTAACATGAACAAACTGAGATCTCTCTGATAAGTAGGATTTAAACCAGTTGCGGTTCCTTTGATACCAATAACATGCTCCAACCTCTGTAATAATATGTAATAATAACAGTGTCGAATGCAGCACTCAGGTCTAACAGTACTAGTATAGATACAAGGCCATTATCTGAGGCCATCAAAAGGTCGTTTGTGACTTTTAGTAGTGCTGTTTCCGTGCTATGGTGTTTTCTAAACCCTGACTGAAAGTCCTCAAACAAGTTGTTGCTGAGCAGATAATCACAAGTGGCTTGCTACAGCTTTTTCAAGGATTTTAGAGATAAATGGAAGGTTAGATATTGGACGATAATTAGCGAGAACATCCGGGTCAAAAGCCTCCATGATGCAACATCATATAGCACACCTATATTCTTTACAGAACAGTGATGTACACAACAAAAAGTCTGATTTGGTGTATTTCCCTGGGCAGATGATAAGACCTTAAGCTGAGCGCTAGTAATTCAATGTCCTTTGTACATATTCTATGCTTCATTGTAATGTGAGCAGGGAAACAGTACTTATTAAATATTATTATACACACACAACTCCAACCTTGCTTTTACCAGAGTTTTGGTTGTTGTCCATCCTCACCAGCATGAAACCCTCCTTGTCAGCTGCAGAATCAGGGTCCGCCTCCATAAGCCAACTTTCTGTGAGGCAGATAAGTCAAGATTGCTGATAGTCAGAGATACTGAGTGCAGGCTCATCCACTTTGTTCCGTAGATGGAAGACACTGTCTATAGGTCTACCTTTTAATCCACTCTCCGATTCCTCCTTTTCTTCTGTGATTCCTTGCTTTAGCGATGTTGCCTCTGACACATGGTCGTGGTAACAGCATCTTTGAGGCAAGGACGGGTTGAGAGGTGTCCCGGGTGTAGGTGATCTGAGCCGTATGGCTGGTGTATGTTTTAAAGTTGTGGCCAGTAACATATTGAATAAGTTTGGCCAGAAAGGTGATCAGGATCGGCAGTAAAATTTAAAATTACTCGGGTCGCAGCCATGAAGTGCTGAGGACCAACACAATTTCAGTTTAGGGCTTAATTAATCTACCGTGTTACAGCGTAAAAACATACATTAAAACAAAACAAACAATACAGGTAGGAAAACGTGCAGTGACCCTGTCGCTGCTTGCGCATGCGCCATGACCGGAGCTTAATAAAGTAAGACATTTATTATATTAAGACATAAACTGACCATGATGTGTCATCAAAAATTGAGGTAAATTAAAATACTCCCTCCACTTATGACATCTGAACAATAGTGCATCCATTATATTCATAAAATAGATTTTCATTTGCAGGCCGCAAACTTTTTACATGTTTTGGTTTGATGTTTTGGTCTGCTTCACCACACACCACCGACAACCCAAAAAATGCAGCTGTTATCACTTCAGCACACAAGATGCCTGCAGAGAGAACAGAAGCAAGCTGGCTGCTAAAAAAGCCTCATTACCCCTCTCAAAATCATCTTCACCAGAGGATCAGAAAAACAAGTACCCTGCCGCAATGAAAGGGTGCTCATGTGAGGAAATGCACACTGTCTGCTCTCTCTTACATAACATACAGTACTGTGCATAGGTCTTAGGCCACCATTAGATTTGTTGTTTTAACAATGGTATAATGACCATACTGTACAATTATTTCTCAATCACTTTATTGGAACATATCCTGGAAATATGGAGAAACACATATGCAGTTTGAAAATAACGTCTTTTTTCAGGAACAACAAATAACATAATGTTGCTGAACCTAGACCTGACCAAGTGCAGCAACCCCAGATCATTGCACTGCCCCCACAGGCTTGTACAGTAGACACAAGGCATGATGGGTGCATCACTTCATCTGCCTCTCTTCTTACCCTGATGCACCCATCAGAATCACAGTCAGGATTCAAATCAAGGGCCTTCTTGCTGTGTTGAAGATGTAGTTGTAAATATTATTATATGTAAGTAAAACTACTGTTTTTTCTTTATTTAACAACACATTAAATAAGAGTGATTACAAATTGATTTATCTATTAAAATAATTTTAGCTGTTACATAAATGGCAGTAAAATAAAGAGAAACATTACAGTATGCCCACATTTACAGTATGCAGCTAATTCTCTCACACATTCACACCTTTTTCACGTCACGTCTTGTACTAATTTACATATTTTAGTTGGGGTGTTTTGTCCAGGCACACATTAATATTAAAACTAGAGAAGCCAAGGATTGAACCCCCAACCCTCCTATATGAAGATGACCCACTCTATCTCTGACAGACAGCACTGTGGATATATACACTGCTCAAAAAAATAAAGGGAACACTAAAATAACACATCTTAGATCTGAATGAATGAAATATTCTTATTAAATACTTTGTTCTTTACAGAGTTGAATGTGCTGACAACAAAAGCACACAAAAATTTTCAATGGAAATCAAATTTATTAACCCATGGAGGTCTGGATTTGGAGTCACACTCAAAATTAAAGCGGAAAAACACACTACAGGCTGATCCAACTTCCATGTGCCTGTGTGATCTCCCTACAACACCTGGGCATGCTCCTGATGAGGTGGCGGATGGTCTCCTGAGGGATCTCCTCCCAGACCTGAACTAAAGCATCCGCCAATTCCTGGACAGTCTGTGGTGCAACGTGGCATTGGTGGATGGAGCAAGACATGATGTCCCAGATGGGCTCAATTGGATTCAGGTCTGGGGAACGGGCGGTCCAGTCCATAGCATCAATGCCTTTGTCTTGCAGGAACTGCAGACACACTCCAGCCACATGAGGTCTAGCATTGTCTTGCATTAGGAGGAACCCAGGGCCAACCGCACCAGCATATGGTCTCACAAGGGGTCTGAGGATCTCATCTTGGTATCTAATGGCAGTCAGGCTACCTCTGGCGAGCACATGGAGGGCTCTGGCAGTGCTCCTCCTGTTCCTCCTTGCACAAAGGCGGAGGTAGGGGTCCTGCTGCTGGGTTGTTGCCCTCCTACGGCCTCCTCCACGTCTCCTGATGTACTGGCCTGTCTTCTGGTAGCACCTCCATGCTCTGGACACTACACTAACAGACACAGCAAACCTTCTTGCCACAGCTCGCATTGATGTGCCATCCTGGATGAGCTGCACTACCTGAGCCAATTGTGTGGGTTGTAGACTCCGTCACATGCTACCACTAGAGTGAAAGCACCGCCAGCATTCAAAAGTAACCAAAACGTCACCCAGAAGGCATAGGAACTGAGAAGTGGTCTGTGGTCACCACCTGCATAACCACTCCTTTATTGGGGGTGTCTTGCTAATTGCCTATAATTTCCACCTGTTGTCTATTCCATTTGCACAACAGCATGTGAAATTGATTGTCAATCAGTGTTGCTTCTTAAGTGGACACTTTAATTTCACAGAAGTGTGAATGACTTGGAGTTACATTGTTTAAGTCTTCCCTTTATTTTTTTGAGCAGTGTATAATATTGCAAATCTGCCATACATCTGTAGCCCAGGCTATAAAGTGACATTATTTTGTTGAAACTATTTCTTTAAAATAATTCCTTTTATTTGTGAAAGGAACAATTTATTGAAAAAGTCATTAAAAATTCTAAAAGCAATTTATTTTATTTTGGAATAAATAAATAGATGATTTATTTTATTTTGAAATATATTGATAATTCATTGAAATTGATTTATATGCACCAATAACTGTTAAAAACTGGGTTAAAAATGGTTAAAATGGAGAAAAGGAGAGAAAAAGAAAAAAGGGAGTTGCTGCAGAGGGCTAGGTAGAAGGAGTTGATCACCTGAACCCCTGTGGGCTCAGGTGATCAACCCCGTAGGTTTTGCGGTCAAATTACCTTTGCTGCCTCATGTGCTATCTGATTCAAACCGCAAGTAAACTTGTTGCCATCCACGGGAGCTCCGTGAGACCGGATGATTTCCGCCGACCTGGCGAGGGTAAATGCTGAAACTGTGTTCCTAGCTTGATCACTCGGTCAGGTTTTTTTCCCCCTGTGACATCATTAAATGACATCCCATCCACATCCCACCGTCCATCGTGTGAAGTTTCCAGAGATTGTTTCCAGATCCCAGATCCGTAGATTCCCAGCCTGAGCTGGGTGGCGAGCCGCGTCGAAACTACTGATACTGAATTGTGAGAGTGGAGAAGGATTTTTTCATCCCCCTTCCTCACAGACTGTGTGGTAGGACAGAACAAATATACACTGGCCTCTACGGTAATTTTGGGACACAAAGGGTTTTAATTTGCTGGCTTTATTATTTTAGTGTGTTATTTTTTTCATTGAATGTGTTGCATTTCATTGTGTTATTGGTTAATAATAACAAGTGGCCACACAAAAGAAAAAAAACCTCAAACCTTTGCCAGCGTCTTTTAATTACTCAACAACAAGGGCTCTCAGCAGCTTATAGTCTTCTATTACTGGTCCATCTCCTAGCATTGATTATTACTTACCTGTGCTCTGTTATAATATTGTAATAAGGGTTACACATCCATTTCACATTTGATAAGTTTCCAGGTATGCAGAATTTATAGGCAAACTTACAGTGTTGGTCTGAGCTCTACTACTGCAAAAGGTCCTCAGCTTTACTGCTGACTCTTTTGTCAGTGAGAAATGGTTTTTGTCCCAAAAATTTCACGTGGAGACACTTAAGGAATCACTTGATGGTTAGTATGGATGAGTCTAACATGGATGAGTCTAACATGGATGAGTCTAACAGTTAGCAACCAAAAAAAGGATTTTCATGAACAAAAAGTATGTCAATACTAATATGGGCCTTTAATAAATGTGAACTTATCCTAAAAAAAATTCACAACTAAACTTTGATCCTGAACCAGACTTCATGAACCTCAAATAATCTGCTTCTTGAGTTGATAGATTTAGTTGATTTAATTCTTTAGTTCTATCAACTAAATTTAGTTGATAGAAAATAATAACTAAACAATAAGCATAAACTGATAAAATAGGTTTTCCGTCATTTATTCATTTAGTCATCATGTAATTCTGCCACTTAGATCACATTATATGAACTATCTGAGCAAAACAGACATCAGCCTGTGTGGAAAAGTACAGATCAGTCTCGTCAGTGTGTTAGCTTTTCCACTGCTCATTGTGAGAGCACACTGAGGTCTGGACACCTGCCAGCTGAAGACAGCATAGGAGGACACAGGTTATTAAAGGAAAACAGCAGCTCCCACACAGTATGCATGAGGAGTCCTGTGCACAACCAATCAAAGGTTAGTAATATCAGCAGAGCTAATACTGGTGGGAACGACTCTCCTACCTGAGTCCTTCATAACTGATATGCTCAGTGTGTGTTGTGTGTTGATGCAGAGATGTTGGATGACTCCGGATCACAGTCTCCCTGTGAAAACACTGAAGGGAAACTGTGCGCGCCCCCCTCCTCCTCTCCTCCAGGTCATTGTGAGCCAGTGAACAGAGAGGAAGAAAATTAACTCTTATCCTTCCTGCCTCCCCTCAGCTCATTTATCTGCTTCCCAGTATTGTTTGCTGCCACACAGAACATGAGTAACACACACGTGGCAAATTTGAGTGTCGCTGTCCGGCTGTGGACCAGGGGACAGAAAGTTTATTTAAAGATTATGTGACTGGTTTTTCATGAGAAGTGACGCTGAGTGACTCTTGAGGGACTGCTCTGATGGCACATCCTGTTTGTCTGCCAGTAAACTGGATTTTAGCACATCTATTACAATTTCATCAGTTGCGACAGATTTTGTTAAAACCTTTACCTGCCTTTTTAAAAAATGTACTGAATGACCAGGTTATTCCATAAATATTTTTTATGTGATTGGTGTAGGGTGCTGACCCTTCTTTCACTTCATTCATATGCTACAGTACATGATCAGTGCATGAAGTTAGGAAAAAAAAATATGTGCCAGTTCTCCCCATAGTGATTTAGTTATACTGACAGAAATACAGTACAGTACAATATGTAAACACTAAATTTTGAAAATCAGTAAATAAAATAATACCAGATGTTAGTTATGTTCTGTTTATATTCATTTTTAATTCATATTAAAATAACTTAAAACTGTACATTTATGAAACACATTTTGCCAGATTTAGATTATCCAACACTTCAAGCACACAGTCCATTTTATTAGGTGCTCTGTTATCCTGTTTGCTGTTCCTCTATGACACAAATGTGGCAAGAAGTCAGGAAACATACGTAACTAAACAATGAAAAATTTTATAAATTTAATACTTTTAATAGATATTGTTGCTGCTGTTCTTCTTTTGGCTTCTCCTTTTAAGGGGCGCTACAGTGGATCTGCCTGATAGATATTGTTGTTTAACAATAAAAAAATAAAAACTAGACACTAGGAACAAATACTAGACTGCCAAAGAGCTACTAGGAAGGGCTAGACCCAGATGCAGGCAAGGTCGGGACTCTGGAGAGTTTTAACACTTTTATTGTTAAATAACAATAGAAATGTGCAAGGATGTGGAGGGAATTCCTCGAGGGTTACGTCGGGGCTCGTCCAGGGGAGAGGGACACAGTGCAGGCAGTGCACAGGAGGGGAAACCGCTCCAGCGGTGGTCAACATAATCCACACAGTGCAGCAAAGAGACGACAGGCAGGCAGTGAACATCTTCAGTGAATGACGCAGGAACGAGGGGAAACATTCAGGCTCTGGGAAGAGGGAAACAACGGTTAGTCTAAGGTAAGACAGACAGCGAGCCACGTACAATAGCCAGAGCGATACGTGTCACCACTAGGAGAGCAGACAGCAAACTGGCGATGAATCCCAGCCAATCAGGAGCTTAAGAAGGGATCAGCTCATTAGTGGATCACCGGCAGGTGCGCTCCAGCGCAGGTGTGTAGATCACACCGTCACAAGAGAGGAGGGAGGCGGAGCAGACTCATGACACTAGACATCACATCACATCACATAGTGCAAAAATTGATAATGATTCTGATTCTGATTCTGATTATTCTGGACCATAATAATGAATTGGATAGATAAACTAAACATAATACCAACATCTTGTGAGAAGTGTCTGTGTGTAAATAAAAGTGTTGGTACTAATAAAATCATGAAATGTCCATACTGAGTACCAGAATGACAGTACCAGGCTACTTCAACCACCACACGAGGTTAAATATACAACTTTTGACAATAAGAACAGTTACAGTAATTTAAATCTTTTCGTAACCAATTCTACCAAAAGCCAGCACAGCTGACATCTGGTCCCAGTAAATGTAACACATAAACATAAAACACATAAAACTCTATTGCTCCATTATCACTACCTTCATTCAACCTATCAGAATTTAAACCTACACATAATGCATGACACTGGACACCTGTTAACACACCAGCAGTGGGACCAAGTCATTGTTTTGCAGCTCACATATATCTTTGCACTACCACTTTGTAGCAGTAACAGGCCTGCCTGTCCAACTTACAAAAAGTCAACAATCTATCTAAGAATATGCGTATATATATATATATATATATATATATATATATATATATAATACCTAAGCACTAATAATTGTTAATTTGGGGAAAAGAGGGAAAATAGAGTTGTTGGCTAGATTACTGTAAGTTTGTGTTTGGGAAAAAGAAGAATACAGTACATAAAGTCTTGTTAAGGAAAGTAGCTCAAGTCTTGTGCTGTTGTGAGTCATTGCTGTTTGAGTCCAAATGGGGTTGCAAGTCTTTATTAATTTAATTAATACATGTCTAAAATAGTACAAGTTGTGACACAAGTTTAAGTCAAATGACTAAACACACAGTCCACTTCTGGTACATTTTAACATCAGACTTCACTGCTGAGGCTGTAACTGAGCCAAACAGTTGTTAATGAAGAAGACGACTAAGAGAGGGCACTTCATTTAAGTCAAAAGAACATTTCAGTTCACGTCACATCAAGAAATGTATAACTGTAGCAGACAAGAAATTCATTATTGTAAAGTTACAGCAGTTTTAGGGTTAAGCAATAAAGGAGAGGTAAATACAGTATTACACTTTGAGGAGGTTGTTTTTTCTCTCTTTCTCACTGTTTTATTTATTTAGCAAATTGATAAAATTGGGGAACATTTTTTTTTCAAATTAATATTTCTGTATTTGATAATTGCCAAACAAAATCAATGTGTGAATAATAATGTCATTGTTGTGCTTTTTATTTTATTTTATATATTTTATATTTTTTTTTTTTATTTAAGTACAGGATAACAGTTTTACATTAAAATTTTATGTTTATCATAAATTTGCAAAGTCATTTTTTTCCAGTCAAGATCAGAAAATGTATGCAGCCGTAAATGAGATGTGTTAAATACTTTTTGCAAAACTATTTTCAAAAAAATTACATTGACTGTATATGTGTGTTTTGTGTGTGTGTGTGTGTGTGTAAATTCTTACACATAGTGTAATTTTCTTTTGTACATGTATGTTTTGCTGTGCAGCTGATGTAATGATACACACTAAACACTAACCTGTTTCATTTGAATGAGGAATGCTAGGAGGGAATCTTGCTTCATCAATATGACTTGGAAGGATCTTTGACTTTGAGAAACTGGTTATTTAGATGTCACTGAGAGCAACCATGATTTATACAGTATATCCCTTTATATTATTTGCATCCCTGAGCACTCTGCATATCTCAGCACTTGTTAGTACAGCAGGGTGCAGCAGCAGCATGGAACCGCAGCTCAGCAGAGTCTGCACTGTTTTCAAAGCCAAAGTGAAAGGATTCACCTTACTGTTATTATTGTCAAATCAGAGGCCACTTTGAAAGCTGCTGGGAGATAACACAGCTCACAGACGGGGTTGATGGCTCTCTCCATCCATAAACAACCTCTGATCTTTGTGGAGCAGGGCTGTTTGAGCAGATGTGTCAAGTTAAATAAATAGAAGGGAGAGTCCATTAAAAACAGATTCTCTCTGAGGGAGAGTGAATATGCTCAACTTCAAAAACCTGTGTTTGCTAACATCACATATTACTCACTTACTCCTCTTCATCCCCTGTGGGACATAAGGCTTCAATGAGCACTTTCCATTGCATATGGTCCTTAGCAGCATGTTGTGCTTGACATGTTAATCTTTCGAAGTTCATTCACCACTGTTCTGTGCCAGGTGTTTTTGGGGTGTCCACGTCTCCTTTTGCCAGGTGGTGTCCATCTCAAAGCGACTCTTGGGATCCTGTCTTGCTCCATCCTTAGCACATGTCCAAGCCATCTTAAGTGTTGTGATGTTATGTCTTTCGTGATGCTTTGACTGTTGGTTTTCTTGTACAGCTGGTGGTTGGATATTTTGTTGGACCAAAAAATCTGGCAGATTCTTCTCAGGCACTTGTTATGGAAGGCATTGAGTCTCCTCATGTCTGTGCTGATCAACACTCTGAACCATACAGAAGAACAGACTTGACGTTTCTGTTGCACAATAGCTTATTTGATTTGAGGTTGTATTGTTTAGATCTCCAGATGGTACGGAGTTGGGAAAAGGGACTTTGGGCCTTTCCTAGCCTTGCTCTGATATCTTTTTGGACAGCTCTGTTTTTACTGATGAGACTGCCCAGGTAGATGAAGTCTTCTACAAACTCAAGTGGTGCTCTATTCACATGGATGGGTCCTGTGGGGGTGGAGTTTATGCACATCACTTGAGTTTTGGTGGTGTTGATGTTAAGTCTGACCTTTTTGGCATATTTGTTGAGCCTGTCAATTTTTGATTGCATGCTGGAGTGGTGTGTTGAAGGAGGGCAAGATCATCTGCAAAGTCAAGGTCTTTCAGCTGGCAAGACAGGGTCCAATGGATGCCTCTAGGTTTGTCTGCTGTTTTGTTGGTTGTGATCCAGTCTACTGCAAGTAGGAAGATGATGGGAGAGATGATGCACCCCTGTCTCACCCCAAACTGTACTGGGAACCATTCAGTAAGAATGTTCCCTACACTCAAACTTTTCATAGAAGATTTTTATGATTGTGATTATCTTGGATAGAATTCCATAGTAGTGGAGTATCTTCCAGAGAGTGTTACAATGGACACTGTCAAAGGCTTTCTTAAAATCTACGAAGTTGATGTACAGGGGTGTGTTCCATTCTAAGCACAGGATATTTCTCAGTGCAAAGATCTGGTCCATGCATCCTCTTCCTTTCCTGAAGCCTGCTTGTTCTTGTCTGAGCCTGGTGTCAATGGCTGGCTCCATCCTGTTGAGCAGGACTCTGCAGAATACCTTGCTTGGAATGGACAGAAGGCTGATTCCTCGCCAGTTGTCACAGTTTTTGGTGTCAACTTTCTTTGGGATTTTGACTATGAGGCCTTTAGACCAGTCTTCTGGGAATGTGTCATTGTTCCGTATGTCTTGAAAGAGGTCAGTAAGGACTTTAGTAGATGTTACAATGTCGGCCTTCAGCATCTCTGCATAGATAGCGGTCCACATGCCTTGCGACTTTATAGGGATTGGATGACAGCTTTAACCTCGGTATGGTCAGGGAAGCTGGTGTTGATATCCAGGATGTCATCTGTTGTTATGATGTTGACAGGTTGTCGTGGTTCAGGGTGGTTGTGCACTTCCTGGAAGTGTTGGACCCATCTGGCTGCTTGTTCCCATTCTGACGAGCAAATGTTGCTGTTCTTATCCCTGATGTGGGTGATTTGGTTTGTGTGCTTTCCACAGAGTCGTTTGGTGATCTTGTATACTGTCCCCAGGTTTCCATAGGCTGCGGTCTTCTCTGCCTCGTTTGCCAGGTTTTCTGCAAAGGTCCTCTTGTCTCTCCTTGCGATCCTCTTCACTTCTCTATCCTTGTCTTTGTAGGCCAGCTTGGCTTTTTCAATAAGTCACTGGGACTTTAGGTTCAGTAGCCATGCTTTAAGTTGTTTCCTCTCCTCAATTCTCTGTCAGGTGTTAGCTGATATCCATTCCCTGGCCCCTCTTTGCTTAAAGCCCAGCACCTTCGTTGCTGTTTCAGAGTATATGCTCTTGATAGTGTTCCATTTGTGATTTACTGTGGGCATTTCTTCTGTTACAGAGGTGGCATTTAGTTTGTTAAAGCAGTTTCTCAGTTCCAACATAAATTCATTGTTGGTCTTTGGATACTGGAGCTTTGCAATATCCAGCATCTTCCATCGCCAGTATTGTGGCACCAACCTTTTCTACTTGACCTTGATGGTGACAGTGAGCAGGTAGTTATTGCTGTAGACATCTGCACCCTGGTATGCTCTCACATCTTGTAGTGACCTGTGCCACTTTCAATTAATTATGATGTGGTCAATCTGGTTGATGGTTCTACCATCACATGCCTTCCAAGTGAGCTTGTGGATGTTCTTGTGTGGAAATATTGTTCCCCCAATGACCAGGTTGTTGTTCAAGCAGAAGTCAACAAGGCATTCACCATTGTTGATTTTGTGCCATGCCCGTGTTTGCCCATTGCCCTCTCATAGTTGGAGTTGTCAGTTTTCACTTTGACATTCATGTTACCAGTTATCAGGAGCATGTCGTTTTGGGGAACCTTAGAGACTGCAATTTGGAGCTGTTCGTACCAATCCTCTTTCACCTCCTCCTCAGCTTCATTTGTTGGTGCATAGCACCGCAAGATGGTGAGTTTGTACAACAGTCTTTCATTAACTGGTTCCCACTCCACCAAAGTTTTGGCTTTCTCTTTGGAGATTTTGATAGCTACTCCATGTGTGGGCGTTCTCATGGCCTGAGTGGAGGATAATGGATCTGCCTTCCAATGACCTTCGCTTATCATCAGGATGTCCTGGTGGTATCTCCTCATTTCCCTGAGGACTTGTGCTGTCTTGGAGGTCTCATGCATGGTTCAGACATTCCATGCTCCAAGGCGGATCTTGTGTTTTTGGCCCAAGCAGTCCCCCTATCGCACCCCTGACTTCCTTTGGCTTTCATCAGGGGTGGTTACACTGCCACTCACAATCCAATCTGATTTACATGGAAAAGAGCCCCAGCTGAAATATAGCAATGAGGGTTTTACCCAGTTTCATTTCGCATTTCCCCCCACTACCTTCTCCCACTTCCTCCTTGGAGTTACAAGGAGTCGTAGTTCAAATCTAGTCCCATCAAATGGGACACCCCTTGAAAAACTTGATACATCATTTTGTATACAGATATGACAAGTATAGTAAATATGTTGCCCTCAAAGAAAAGAGCCACTGTCAGCTGTTTTATTACTTTATAAATATGAATCCTGTCAGCAATCATTTGTCTGCAGCAAATGTCTTTAATGCCTGGGAATACTGTTGAACCAGTTTATGCTATGTACAAGTAATTGTTAACAAGTTTTATTGTGATTAGCATAGCTACCCAAAATGTTAACATTGGCACTCTTGGATTTGGTTGTATGGGGAAAATTTCATAGCTTGCTATTTAGAGGGTACCCATGAAAAATCTCTGTTTGGAGAGCCAGTTATGGGACTGAGCCTTAATGTGATCATTTGCAGTTTGCATGACTTTACTCTTTCTTCTTAGCATTGACTGTCTGCTTTTGTTATCTCCATCTGTGATCACCAGGTTCAAACAACCCTCTAAGATTACAGGTTTTAACTAGCTGGCTGTTTTGCCTCATCTCGTGGCAGCTCCTACTGGTGTTTTGCTCAGTTTATGCTTTCATTGTCATCAGGTGATGTGAAGAAGAGAAAAAGAACCTTGGTCGCATGATAGTAGCTGCATATAGTTTTAGATGGTAATCTGTGCATGCCTGTGTGTCATATTTTGGATCATATAATCTATGTGATCATACAATATGAGCAAGGAACATCTGTATGTCTGCTAATCACATAACTGTCATTGGTTCACTCGAGAGGCTTCAAACTTAACAGGTGACTTACTAAGGACACCGATGTGTGCAGTACAAACTTTGGCATCGTTTGGATAAGAAATATCATTACTTCCCTCCTATCACAAAGAGGCACATTTTTATTCTTTATCTTTAAAGAATAAAAATCACAAAAATATTTCATCAAAAACATTTCCTCACAGTAATGCTGATGCATGTAGTCAAACTGGCAGCTCTAAAAAAAATCAAAAATCATTTAGTACAAAATTACATCTTACTCTAACATGTTTTAAAGGGTGAGTGATTACTGATTACCATCCATAAAGTTGTCCTGCTAACATGGCTAAAAGTCCAGTGCTGTTAGTATGGTTGCAAACCTTTGAATCGTGTTCAAATCAAAGGCTAATCTTCTACAATGATAACAGCTGAGAGTTAGAATGTTTCAAGTGGAGATAAAATCTGTGTTGTGTGTATGACAAACGGAAGCAGATGGCTGTGGCATGAGCTCGAACTGTGACGTGCAGACATCATTAATCGAGTTTAGAAAATGTTGCTGTCTGACAGGAGGACTATGTGGTCGCTGTGTATACTGTGCACACACAGATGCACACAAAGACAAATCACATCTCTGAGCCTGTCTACTTGTAATTTAGTGTCTTGGTGCTTATGCATGCTAATCTAAAAGATGTGTGTGTTGTTTGTGGATTGTTTATAATGACATAATGACAATAACACATGGGAAAAGTCATGGCAGAACAATGTCATTCACTGTATAGAAAGTTACAGACTTTACAACATTATGGAGATAATTCAATAGTTCACTCAAAAGCATCTGAAAGAAATACCTTCCTCCTGACAACGTAGTTCAGAGTGTTTATATGGGGGTCTTTTTGAACCAAAAATCAAAATTACTGATGTCTACTTATAATAAACTACATTAAATTTCCCTTCAAATTAAGCCACTTTATTGCTGCTCTCTGACAGCATCTGAACAGACTAGCTAATGCCCGCCCCCCAGAACACTGAGTCTCTTGTGATTGGCCAGCTACCAAGTGCATTCCACTCGCTTGTGATTGGCCAGCTACCAAGTGCATTCCACTCGCTTGTGATTGGCCAGATACGAGCGGACTAACTGCTGTGCAGTGCTTCGCCCCAAACCACAAGAGTATCAGTTTGAGTGCCTGCATGATTTAATTTACATGTAAAATAAACATATTTAGTATAAGTTGTTCCCTATGCACACGGTTTCTCACAGCTTACGCAGCAGTTCACTTGTAAATAGCGAGCCAAGACAAACAGAAATGGCAAGCACACAAGATCTTTGCCTTCCACATTCAGTAGTTAGCATATGTGCTAACCTGAGACACTTGCGGACCAGACACGTAAATCCACACATTTCCACACAGGTCATGCAGCAGTTCGCTTGTAAACAGTGTCATATAGAGCTGAGAGAAACACTCACTCACACTCACTTTCTACCGCTGCTGAGACAATCAGAAAAGCCAAACAAACACGCTGCCTTTCAAATGAGGCTGAAATTAGCTGTCGTTAGCTATTGCTATACAAGACAAGAAGCAGTCAAGCTCACAAAGACATTATTACTTCATTTGGAAATACTTACATTGCCTTCAGGAAATCCATTATGGATTGTTGGAACTGCTCCGTACTTGAGATGCAGTTTTGAGCTGTCCCGTTGTATTGCCCAAAGTTTGTATAACTATTCACTTCAAAGTGACTTCTACAAACAATCAGCATTTCAGGAAGCTTAGCAGGGATATAACTATCAAAAATATCCACTCTGCTCTTTGTTCCTCATTAGAAGGGAGTCTATGAAGCGTCTGCTGTTGTTTTTGACAACCAGCAACAGAGCAACAATGAACTGAACCTTTCTTCTGAGACATGTTGCTCTCAACAGATACAATAGTTGTAATGGCGGAAGATTCAGTTTCTTCTTCTTCAGGTTGAATGCTCACGCCCATGACCAGGAGTAGCTGTTGGGGGAGGGTTAGGTGCACATCAAATATGCTAGTTGTGTAACTAAACTCGACTTTTCAAAACCGCTTGCTTGAGCACAGATAAACAGAGAAGCCCTTTTTTCTCAGAAGTGGCTGAAGTGTTTATTGTGACACTTTAGTGATGTTTAGATACAGGAAGGACACGGGGGCACACCAAAAAACATCAGGAATTTGATTTTCCAGTGAATGTCCTCTTTAAGTGGGTCATTTTCCAACCAGAGGGGCATGAGTCATCCCTGCAAAAACTACCTGAAATTGCTCCTTCTGTATGGATGCAATGTATGGTAGAGGTGGTGCACACAGATGTGCTGTATAAACATATGAGGAAAAAGTGTGAATGAGTGTACTATATGAATACAGAACATCCATAAGATCAAATTCTGACATTTGGCCTACTGTTTAGCTAGTCAAGTCACATCTGTGTAACTGTTTTACTAGCTTGACCAAGAAAAAGAAGTGATCATGCCTGGTTCTGGTACTCAATGCTGAAGAATAGAAGAGCTAACACTTTGCTAATCATTAGCCCAGCCTAGAATCATCACCTGAGAGTGCTGCATTGCTTCTAAGCCATGGGCAGGAGAGTCCTGAACATGCATGTTTACCCTCATATCCCAAGCTCTGTGTTCAGTGGTGACTTCCTATTCACTGCCAAGAAGCAGTGGGGAGTTGACATGTTCAGGGTGATAAATAATTGGGTTTACCTGTGAATGAGGACGAATTGTGACCTCTAAGACATGGAGGATGGATCATCATTGTCAGCCTAGTTCTCCCTTCTTCTCAATGTGGGATGTGAACAAGACCACAGAGGTTGTAACTCTAAATGCTAAGCTTCCTGTGATGAGTGCAGCTCTAGTTAACAACTGTGATGAACTGTTTCAGAGTTCCTTTAATAGCAACTGACCTTTCAAGCAGACCAATCACCCACCAGTGAATGCACTCACCAGAAATAAGCCTCTTTCTCACTTGATTTATTATGTCAGTGAACATTCCTCTGGGGAGCCTATGGTCTCAATCACTTGTTTAAGGTCTTTCTTCAATACAGCATAATGTTCAGTTGGTAAATTATGGTCCCATTTAGAGTGAAACAGAACTTGAAACACCACACCTCACATTTGGGCATGAACATGTGATTCATGTGATTGAGAGTTAGTGCAGTCCAATGGAGGGACGGTTTCAGGTGTCGGTGGACAAGTCATTAGTTAGTGCTTTGTTCATTTCACTCTTCAATAGGTTCATTTTTGTAAAAAAATATATTAAAAAATAAAAATGGTGCTGGGCAAAAAAGTTGCATACTACAATTAACATGAAAAACATCACTATTTGTATGAAGCTTAAGCAGTTTCAGGTTCATAAAGAATATCAGTTGAAAGGTGGGACTGAAGTGTCCAGAAGAAGTGTATAAAACAGGAAATCAGAGGGTGTTGCTCTCAAACAGAGGTCTGTTCACACAGTGCTGTGTCCATCCAGGTATTTTTGTCACTGCTGAATATAGGGATGGTGAGGAGCTTGGGAACCACTGACTAGCTTTGTTCTCTTTCATTGTTTGTCTTCAGGATGTCCTTCAGGAATGTTACAGACAGGGTCAAAGGAGAAGCAGTTCTGTGTTACTGTCTGGAGGGAAGCCAGCAGGGTCCAAGTCATCTGATGTCCTGTCACTCTCACAGGGACGTAAAAATGGGAGGACCCAAACACAGTTTCCAAAAAGGGACAAACAAAGTGTTGAATGATTTCAACTAACAAAAAGTAAAACACAAACCAAAAAAAAAAAAAAAACATGGGGAGCAGACACATAAAAACCACAGCATGAAAATACACCATGAAATTAACAAACCAAATGAACCAACACAGACACTGGGGGGCACAAAGAATAGTTTAGGGAGGCCGGGACAATCAGACACAGGTGAAGCTAACAAGGTATGCGTAAAACACATTAGGGTGGGGCAGACAATCAACAGGGAAGATGGGACAGGAAGTCGTAGTCAAACTAAACAAGCTACAAACATGCAAAAACTTCAAAATAAAACAGGAAGCAAAGCGGAAACAAACAGGAAACTAGAAACAGAATTTAAAAGTCAAGACTGGCAGTCACACCAAAAAAATACAAATGTATTCCACTGGAGACAAGGTTGTGAAAGGTCACATTGCAGTAAGACTAAGTCCTGGAGTACAATACCATACACTCACAGTATGTTGTATGTATCCACTGATCCTACAGTGTTCTTACAGTTTCCCCTACATTAACCTGACATTAACTATTATTAGTATTACTAATACTAATACTAATTAGTATTAGTATTATTCGTATTAGTATTAGTATTAGTGATAAAATGAAGGACTGGATTTAATGAATACCTTAAATGAATTATGTTGAGAACAATATGCAGCAGTCAGCCAAACATCTAGTTAAGCAATGAAGACCATACCATGTGGTAGTATAACAATGGGCTTCTCTCTTTAGAGGTCACCACAGCGGATCATTTGCCTCCATCTTGTCCTGTCCCTTGTGTCCTCTTCTGTCACAACAACTGGCCTCATGTCCTCCTTCACAACATCCATGAACCTTATCTGTGGTCTTCTTTTCCTCCTTCCCAGCAGCTCCATCTTCAACATCCTTTGTCCAATACAATCACTATCCCTCCTCTGCATGTGACCAAACCCATCTTAACCTTGACTCTCTTACTTTATCTCCAAACTGTTCAACCTGAGCTGTCCCTCGAATATGCTCATCTCTAATCTTGTCCATCCTGGTCACCCCCAACCAAAATCTCAACATTATCAGGTCTGCCACCTCCAGCTCCACCTGCTGTCTTTTAGAAAGTGCAAGTGTGTCCAAGCAATACATCATAGCAGGTGTCACTACCACCTTCACTTTACTTTTGCTGTGATCCTTTTGTCAAACATCAGCCCTGATACTCATCTCCACCCACTTCACCAAATCTTCACGGTTTTCTTTACCTCTCTTGTGCATTGTCCATTGCTTTGGATGGCTGGTATTCTGTCTTGCTACTACTGACATTCATTCCTCTTCTCCAGTGCAGACCTCCACCTCTCCAGGCTCTCTTCCACCTGTCCCATACTAGATTACAATGTCATTGGGAAAGTACATAGTCCTGGGAGACTCCTGTCTGACCTCGTCCATCAACCTGTCCATCTCCATTGCAAACATGAAGGGGCTCAGAGCTGATCCCTGAATCCCACCTTCACCTTGAACCTATCTGTCACTCCACACCTCAACACTGTCTCACGAACCTCATACATGTCTTCAGACATGTCCTCATACATGTCCTGCACCACCATCACATGCGTCTCTGCCACTCTCAACTTCCTTAACAATACCACAGTTAGCTGCCCTCCCTCTGTTCTCCTCTCTCTTGCTCTCATTTTCCTCATTCATCAGCTCTCCAAAACACTCCTTCAATCTTCTCAACACACTCATATGTGTAATAACTTTTCTATCTCTGTCCTTTCCTTTCAGATCCTTTCCAGCTCTGTCTGTCACTACTTACTTAGTGTTCACCCTCTCATACACCTCATTATAAGCCTTTTCCTTTGCCTTTGACACTGCTCTTTTTGCTGCATGCTTACAATCTCACCTTCTTAATCTCCCTGGCTGCTCCACTTTTTCTTTGCCATCCTCTTCCCTTGGATGCTTTCCTGTACTTCCTCATTCAAACATCAATTTCTTGTCTTCTTCCCTCTGTCCAGAGAAAACACCAAGCACCTTATTGGCTGTATTCCTCACCACTTTAGTTGTGTAACTCCTAACTACAGTAACTCCAAGAGCCTGTTGCAACCTCTTCCTGAACTCTGCACAACATTTTTCTCTTTTCAGCTTCCATTATTGACTCCTTGGCTCTGCCTTTATATGCTTCCTCTTCTTGTCTTCTGAAGAAGCCTCTTGGATGAGAGGCGAAACGTCTTCAAGAAATTCAACTAAGTCCAGTTGCCTTTTTTTTACTACACTTTGGCTTCCTCTTCTTGGTTTCCAAAGGCATCATACCTACTACCATCCTATGCTGCCTAGCCACATTCTCCCCTGGCATCACCTTGCTGCCTCCTATCTCCACATTGTATATATAATCTACCTGTGAGCATCCTCCTCCATTCTTATAGGACACCTATGAGCCTCCCAACCCTATGCTCCTGCCTCTTCCTGAAATACGTACTCACCAACCATTTCTATCCCATTTGCAACGTTCACAACCATCTGTCCTTCCACATTTCTCTCCTTAACCCAAATCCTCACCCAACACATCTGTTCTCTTCACAGACATGCCCATTGAAGTTTCCTCCAATCACCACTCTCTTTTCTCTGAGAACGCTCTCTATCACTTCATCCAACTTACTCCAGAACTCCTCTTTCTCTTGTAACTGACAAACAACTTGTGGGGCATAAGCACTAACAGCATTCAACATCACACCTCTAATTTCTAGCTTCAAACTTATGTTTCTGTGTGACACTCTTATCACCTCCAGAACACTCTTCACAAAGTCTTCTTCAAGATAATGCTACACCATTTTTCTGTCTATCTAAACCATGAGAGAACAGTTTGAATGCATCTTCAAATCTCCTGGTCTTACCTTACACCTGGTATCTGGAATACTCAGTAGATCTACATTACGTTCCTTCCCTCCATCATATCAGCCAGTTTTACCAGTTACCAGTTATAGTCCCTATATTTAAAGTCCCTACTCTCACCTCCACACTCCTACCCTTCTATCTGTCCTCCTGACATGCTGCCCCCCAACAGTAGCTGAATCTCCATCAGAACCCTATTGATCAATAGCACTGATGGTGGTCGTTGTTAACCCGGCCCTTGACCGATCCAGTACAGCAGTATTGTTTTTAGTGATCCGCATAATTGATTTGGCAAAGGTTTTACATCGGATGCCCTTCCTAATGCATCTCTTCGCATTTAACCATGCTTTCATCTATCTTGGCATTTATCTGTGGCTCCCAAGTGGCTGGGTTGGTCAGCATAACATTAAACAACACAGCTAAATCAACACAGGTAGTTTGTGCTTTGAATTATTTCATTGAATTGTACATTGAAGGTATTCACCATGAGGAGAAGCTGCAGTGCAAAAGAGGTTAAATATCATCAGGTCCTTGCAAATGTTGTCTCCATAGATTAGTAAATTTTGGTGGCAAACTTTAAAAAGAGTCCTGTGGTCAAACATATTTCAACTGTGAACTGTAGAGGCCATTGTGGTTTTTGTAAACAAAATACATTTCCTATGCCTCATAGGCATAGGAAATGTATGTGCCTCAGCACATTTCTATCTGTTAACTCTGAAGGTGGATCCTTGTATTTTACTCTGATATGCACTGTCAGTTTAGAGAACCTAAAAAAAAAAACAGGTGCCTGACTTTTCATAATTTTGTTAAATTGGGTAATGTGGTTAACATCCGAGGGAGTGAGGTGGAGTGTGTCTCCAGTTTTAAACTCCTTGGAGTCCACATTACTGAGGACCTCACCTAGTATGTCAACGCCACCAGCCTTGTTAAGAAAGCACAGAAAGGCTTATAGTTCCTACAGACATTAATTCTTCCAGAACCCTGAAAAACTTTTTCAGATGCACGATTGAAAGCATTCTGACCAGCTGCATCACAGTTTGGCACAGCAGCTGCACTGTAGCTGACAGGAAGGCTCTACAGCAGGTGGTGAAAATGGCCTAAAGCATCATCTGTGTCTAGCTCCCTCCATCGAAAACATAGCCAGGAAGCGCAGTTGGAAAAAATCTCTCAGCATCACAAAAGACTCCCATCCAAACCACAGATTGTTTTCTTTGCTCCCCTCTGGTAGGAGATACAGGGTCCTCCACCCCTGAACCAGCAGGGTGAAGAACAACTTCTTTCACACAGTTGTCAACCTGCTGAACTCTGGACTGTGAAGATCACCCAATACTCAAACCGCCCTGTGGAGTGGATATTGTACAATAAATTCTACATATATTGTCAGGGTCCGGTTTCCCCTGCTTCCTGTCCATTATTTTGAAAGGTCTTTTTGTTTCCTGTGCAACTCTGTCTGTGCTTTTTAATTTCAGGAGACTTGACCAGGTTGCTGGGCGGAGCTCCTCCCCTCACACCTGCTGCACATTTCCCTGATTTCCACCCCGGTCTTTATCAGCTGGTTCTTCCTTGCAGCAGGTGTCAGCGCGTCTCACTTGTAACCCGGTACTCACACGTACTAGTTGCTACTCAGTTCTGCTCATCTCCATGCACCTTTTTGTTCTATTTTTAACTCGTGGCTTTTTCCCTCTTTTTCTAGTTTCCCCGGGAGATGCTCGCCCAGCCAGCCTGTCAGTCTCCTCGCCTTTTGTTTCTCCTTAGTTGGCTTCCCTTCTTTTGGTGTTTGCATTTTTTCCTGTAAATAAACTTCGCACACCTTGTTCTTTTAAACCTGGCTTCCATTCTCTTTTTGGATCCATACATGCCCAGTGTAAAACCTAACATATATACGGTATGTATAGTATATATGGCACTCTCAGTGCTTCCACTTGCAGGACTGGATCCCAAACTCATTTTCATTGTCTGAGCACTATTATCTGTCAATGACAATAAAGTTGAATCTGAATCTGATAATCCATCCATCATCAACCACTTACCCAGAGTTGGGTTGTGTGGGTAGCAGCTTTAGCAGAGAGCCCCAGACTTCCCTTTCCCTGGCCACCTCGACTAACTCTATCCCAGATGACTAAACTTCTCATCCTATCATTAAGGGAAACCCCAGCCATCCTGCAGAGAAAACCCATTTTTGCCACTTGTATCCGTGATCTCGTTCTTTTCATCACCTATTGCTAATAACCATAGCTGAGGGTAGGGACGAAGATTGACTGGTAGATAGAGAGCTTTGTTCCCTCAGCTCAGCTCCCTTTTGGTCACAATAGTGCAGTGCATCTGCTGCTACGATTCTCTGGTCAATCTCATGACCCCAAACACCCATTCTGCGCCTGGATTAGGCAATCCATCGGTTTCCTACTGACAGAGAGAAGATCTGTTGATAATGATGACATCAGTCACAGCATGCATTTAGTTTAAATCAAAGTATGCCAAAAAGACATTTGATTTTAAGACATCCATAAATAATGCACTCTCCTGAGAAGAAGGAGCAGTATGCGTCCATGAAAACCTCCCAATGTGCTTATGTGACATCTGCGAGGGAGATCATTGCTGTTAATAAGCATGATGACTTACAATGTGTCATGATCACAAAAAATATAACCTAAACCAAAAATATGTTCTGACTTGCAGATCTGAAAGTTCTTGTAAATCATCTACTGACAAGAGGAAACGATGGAGCAGTGAATTATCAGATCAAGCTGTTCATACAAACCACCAAAGCAACTTTTAATAGACACTCAGGTTTTACTCTGGTGGAAAAAATAATAGAATTAATAGAATACAAATAAATACATATGAATGAAATTAGCATGCATAGCCTGTCTAGCATGCAGGATATGCTCACTGCTTGTGTTGCCAGGCAAAAGTCAAGTTGCTCTGGTTGTGGAACTATTTTGTTATGTGGAGCCATACAACTGTTTAAATAAAAACATAATTTGTAGAACTGTTGTGCAAAAGCACACTCAATGTTGTTCTGAAGTACTGAATATCATATTACTTCAGTACAACATATTCATATTTCATATTTCAGTACAACAACACTTCCTGTAATGTCATATTACTCAATTACTTTGACCATTACTAGCGCTGGCTAACATACTAACCAAGATAACACTTCTGCTCTGTTCTAGAAACGAGTTTCCCTCTTAATACTGCTTTAACTGTGTCCCATATAATGATTGGGTCCACTTGATCAGTGATATTATCCTTTATACACTCCTTAATTTCTTTCTTAATCTCTTTAACAACAGTTTCCTTGTTTAGAATATTGATATTTAGTCTCCACTGTTTACTCTTCTGACTGTCATTCAAATGGATAATTAAATAAATTACATTGTGGTCTGAAAGATCTGCTGTTCCTTTGGAGCATTCCTTCACCCTGTATCTGTCCGTAACATTCATCAAGAAGAAATCTTTTCTGGAGTGAACCCGATGAGTTGCTGAGTAGTGGGTATAGTCTTTTTCAGATGTATGAAGGTTCCTCCAGACATCAAACAAACCTGTCTTTTGAATTAGCAAGTTGAGATCTCTTGACTTAAGAAATTTATATCGTTTTGTATTTGTTGTGTCTACAGAGTAATTCAGAACTGTGTTCCAGTCCCCTGCACAGACTAATATTCCTTCACTTTCAGAAGTTATTGTGTGGAATAGAGATTTTCTATCGATCTCTGAAGGGCCCTATATATTAGCAAATGTGACAAGGACGTTATCAATCCTCCCTTTGATAATTATGTATCTGCCCTGTGTATCACTCTTTTCCATAACTAATTCAAAATTAAGACTGTGACACTAAAGTGTCACAATAAACACTTCAGTCACTTTTGAGAAAGAAGGGCTTCACTGTTTGCCTGTGCCCGAGCAAGCGGTTTTAAAAAGTTGAGTTTAGTTGCGTAACTAGCACATTTACTGTGCACTGAATCCTCCCCCAACAGCTACTCCCGGTTGTGGACATTCAACCTAAAAGAAGAAAAAAATTGAATCTTCCGCCATTACAACTATTGTATCTGTTGAGAGCAACATGTCTCAGAAGAAAGGTTCAGTTCATTGTTGCTCTGTTGCTGGTTGACAAAAACAACACCAGATGTTTCATAGACTCCCTTCCAATGAGGAACAAAGAGCAGAGTGGATATCTTTCATTTTTGATAGTTATATCCCTGCTAAGCTTCCTGAAATGCTGTTTGTTTGTAGCAGTCACTTTGAAGTGAATAGTTATACAAACTTTGGGCAATACAACGCGGGACTCAGCTCAAAACTTCATCTCAAGTAGGGAGTAGCTCCAACAATCTGTAATGGATTTCCTGAAGGCAATGTAAGGATTTCCAAATGAAGTAATAATGTCTTTGTGAGCTTGACTGCTTTTTGTCTTGTATAGCAATAGCTAACGACAGCTAATTACAGCTGCATTTGAAAGGCACGTGTGTATTTGCCTTTTTTGTTTGACTCAGCAGCGGTAGAAAATGAGTGAGTGAGAGTGAGTGTTTGTCTCAGCTCTATATGACGCTGTTTACAGGCAAACCACTGCACCAGGTGTGTGTTGGCGAGTGTCTTTCAGCTAAGGTTAGCATGAGTGTTACCATGCTAACTACTAACTGTGGCAGGCAGAGATCATGTGTATCACTTTTGAATACAACAACTTAACCAACATAACAACTAAAATTGTTTATTTTACATGATCCATAATATTGTTAATTTGTATTTTCTACACTAGAGTAAATTAAACCACGCAAGCACTCAAACTGACACTCCTGTGGTTTGGGGGCGAAGCAAAGAGAAGCATTCAGTTCTCTTGTAGCTGGCCAATCACAAGCGAGTGGGAATGCGCTTAATCCTAAGAGGTTTTTGACCATAAATATTATTTAATTTATCTGAGTAGACATCAGTAATCAAAATCTTTGTTCAAAAAGACTATTCTATGTGACCTTTAAAGAAGTTATTGTTGAAGTTTGGATTCTAATGTATTGTATTTCTTAGTGGATTTGCCTCTCAGGTAAAAGACTGCCCCAAAGATTTTAGAGTCCAAATAAGAAGCAGTAATGTTGGAAACATCTGTCCTCAGTGTGGTTTATTCTGCTCTCTGTTCCTTGTTAATGAAGCCTACACTGTACTGTACGCAGCAATGATGGGATACACTTATGGAGAAAGGAGAGCACAATTTAAGTGTGTGTGTGTGTGTGTGTGTTTGCACAGAAAAAGGAGTAGGAAAGGCAATTACATGAAGAAGCAACCCATGACAGCATTTACTGTTCTCAGAAGCAAGGCATAGAGGAGCACTGAAAGTGACCAGGCAACCCCAAAGAATGTCAACACGCACACGCATGCACACACACACCCTGCCAACACTGTACGTGCGTATGGTTGTGTGTTCAGGCTACACAGACTCCTTTCTCGTCCATTGTTATTTTTCAGTCTGCAGTGAGACAGTGCAATCAACTCTGTGCTCTATTATCAAGCAGCCTCAGAGCAGTCATTATCTCAGTGTGTGCATGTCAGTACAAACATCAAACCCTCATTTAGAGCCTTGCTGGCTGCTGAGTTCCCATCATAAATAATGATATTTCTCATTTGATATCCACACCCCCTTGTTGTGGCCAAATCTCTATTCTTCAGCTGTAAGTGGCACTTAAACCCTTGAGATAATTACAATCATTGTCTGCAGACTGGAACTACTGAGAAAGCAGACTCTTTCACATCAGGTCTAACAACCTGTGTGAGAACATAAGACGTTACACACTGAAATTTAAAGATCAAAGTTTTATGACAAAAGAAACCAATTGATTACAGTAGTTGTTACAGTGTCACTAAGCTACAGTAAAGAGACTTCAGCATTGAGTTACCCAGACGGTGTAATAAGTTAATAATAAAAGTTATTTAATACCATATTATATTAATTATTTTAAATATGTGGTAATAATCCTTTATGTATTACTTAATATCAAAAAGAATAAGTTACTCATTACCTAATATGATCTCTATTATGTGTGTAAATACAGTCAAAAAGTGATGTACAACAAGCTTCTTTTGGAAGTCAATCCATTTTATTGAAAGAAAATGACCAATCAAACTGCAAAACTGCAACATGGAGAGTTCTCACAGCTAATTAAACTTTTACTGTTTTGCATATTCCTTCCAAAGCAGCTTATCTAAAAGAAAAAAGTCAGTGTCAGGGCTGATGTTTGACAGAAGGAGAGCAGCAAATGTGAAACGGAAGTGAGACCTGCTATGATGTATGGCTTGGAAACATGGCTAAAAGACAGGAGGCAGAGCTGAAGGTGACAGAACTGAAGAACTGGAGGGATAGTGATTATATCGGACAAAGGATGTTGAAGATGGAGCTGCTGGGAAGGAGGAAAAGAAGAAGACCACAGAGAAGGTTCATGTATGCTGTGAAGGAGGACATGAGGACAGTTGGTGTAACAGAAGAGGACACAAAGGAGAGGACAAGATGGAGGCTGATGATCCAATGTGGCAGGGCTGAACTAGAAGAAGAATAATATTACACTAATATGTTACTGAGTAACTTGTTGCAGCACAACATTTTCTATTTTTTGCTTTTTTTTTATCATGTAAGTCATGATAAAAAAAAATCATTAAGTGATTGGAGGACAATACTTATTGGCAATTTGATTGTTAATAATAACTAAATTCACTCTCACTCACTCATTTTCTACCGCTTTATCCACTAAGGGTCGCGGGGGGCGCTGGTGCCTATCTCCAGCTAACATAGGGCGAGAGGCAGGGTACACCCTGGACAGGTCGCCAGTCCATCACAGGGCCACACAGAGACAGACAACCATTCACTCTCACATTCATTCCTACGGGCAATTTAGAGTGTGGGAGGAAGCCGGAGTACCCGGTGAGAACCCACGCACCACAGGGAGAACATGCAAACTCTTTGCAGAAGGCCCCTTGTTCCAACCGGGTTAACTAAATTATCATTAATAATTATTTATTTAAACAAAAAAAATCGATGAAATATCAATGAAATATCAAATTGGGCCACCGCCCTGAAAACAGGGGAAAACTATCAATTTATGCTTTTAAAAACAGTCTACACAATCACTGTAACTGAAATTAAACAGTATTGAAGTAATGGATTCGAACACTGGCTTTCTCAAGCCCCATTTGTCTCAGCATAAATGCACAAAAAACACAGAGCTTTCCTTTAAGTTAATAAAATAATTTATTTAATCAAATGACAATATATATTGAACAACTTGAATCAGTGAAGATCAAAGGAACAAAGAAAATCGAGTAATTTGAATTACTAAATGTGAATAACTACAGCTAATAAGCACACAGGCTATGTACAACATAAAATTGGTACGTGTGTGTGTGCGTGTTTGTGAGAAAGGGGGTGTGGTTAGGCGTGGAAAAACAGGAAGTAGGCAAAGAAGAGAGGAAGTGATATGGTGTGGTTTGTTACCGGTAACGTCACTCCTACTTCCTGAGCCAAAATGGCGGACCTTGGGGGAGAAGCAGGCACAGTAGCAGTGACTGTAGGGCCATGCTTTCGACACAAGAGAATAGATTGAAGAATGGCGCAGATCTCGGACCGAATCGCATGTGCAGCAGTGAGGCTGTAGGTATGCGTGGTTGGCGCAAGATGGCATCTGTGAGCGAAGTCTCACAAAAGAGTGAATGGGGGGAGTTATGAATGAACAAAGGATCACGTGCAGCATGAGCCGATGGAAGTCAAACCACTTAGGCTGACACAGGCGAAGCATTGAAGGGGGTCTGGAAGTGAGGTATTCCGTTCGTCTTTGGGTCCGGTCCAATTTTGTGGAGTCGCAGAACGTTGACGGGCTATTTTGTGGCTATCAGCGGGACAAAAGCAGCTGATCCTCGGCTCCTCGCAAAAGGAGGCAGCTCAAGCGTTGACTTTAATTAGAAGGAGGCGCAGTCGTCCTCCTGTTATGCAGCGGCGAGGGAAACCTTGGTTTTACAGAGGATTCCAGGTGCTGATCTGTAGCTGAACACAAACAAATTTCTGGCCCGATCAAGCAAGGGTGAAACCGTTACATGTTTGAGCTGGATAGGAGCAGCAGCAATCACAGTCCACCACAGTTACCATGGAGGGCAGATGGCTGCATGGGAGCCGCCACCAAAGTTGATGCCTGTCTGGACACCTGGGAAGAGTCTGCCCCCCTCCTAAGGAGGAACGCAGGAAAGAGAGAGAGAGATAAGGTCGGGTAGTCAGATATTGAGAAGTGGCATCAAAGGGGAGCAGTCAAGAAGATTATAGGATTCCACCTGGTCCTTACTTTACACCTCTTTTATGACCTGCTGTTTATGATGCAAAGGAATGTCTTTTTTAGGACTCCCGCTTCTCCCATGGAGTTAGGTTTTAGTTTCTCCATGTAGGCTGTGCTCATGGAGGAAAATGGAGAATGCAGGCCACACTGGGTTAGGGCCCTGCAGCAATGTCTAACTGACATTGATTGTTTCCTCAGAAAAGAAACATGTCATGTCTGCAAACCAGCACAGTCATTTTTCACTCATCACCACCTTGAGGAAGCCATACACACCTTATTTAGTTCGAGACTTGACTATTGCAATGCACTTTATGTTGGCGTTCTCTGAGTTGCCTTCAGTTAGTGTAAAATGGGGCTGCTCAACCTTTAACAAACACAACTAAACAAGAGCACATCACTCTGATCCCTTTCTCTCTCCACTAGTGCATTTCAGAATTGTTTTTTAACTTTTAATGTTTGTTTTTAAAGCCCTTAACAGCTTTGCCCCAGTCTATCTAACTGAAATTTTAACTGTTCATAAGCATGGTGTCTCCTCCGGCCGCGTCACTGACGCCGGCAGCACTGCCTATGACACCTCCACCTTCCACGGCTTCCCTGCCTCTCTGAGAACCGTCCATCCCTACGCCGGACTAAGACAATGCACTTTAGTGTTTCAATTACAGCCAAGCTTATACCACTCTGATAGCTCCCGCTTAGCTTTTGTGTTTAATTTGGCTCGTGTGAAAGCAACTGACTGGATAAATTCATTATGGGAGTCCAATTCAACAGTGTTGGATTCATTTGACTCCTTTTCTGAGGAGATGATTAAAGTGTTTGACACTCTGTTCAGGCTCCGTTGCCAATTACTCTATTGATTTCCACTTTCTCACAGCAGAGAGCGGGTGGAACGAGTCTGCCTTAATCACTGTCTTTTTCAGGGGGCTAAATGATGAGGTAAAGGATGAATTAGCCACCAGGGATGAGTGTGAGTCCCTAGAGGCAATGATTAGCTTGGCTGTTAGAGTGGATAACAGACGCAGAGAAATTAGGAGCTCCAGACTGACCTCCCCCCCAGAGTTCTCTTCCTGGACTGCCGCACTCCTCCTCTTCTGAACCTCCTGCTTCCTTGACTCTGGCTCCTGGTACTCTGTCTTCTCCTGAATCTGTGGAACCTATGCAGCTCGACAAGCGGCAGAGGAGGATCCACCTGGAACTCTGTCTTTACTGTGGACAATCTGTACATCTTCGACGGACATCTTTGTGATGTGAGATCACATAGGGGGCGCTCTCCCGGAGAGAGGAGAATTCAGGTGAGCAAGACTAACTCTGAACCCCTCTCCTCCAAGCGCATTCACTTAGAGGCCACACTCACTCACCAGGGTACCACACATTCACTCAGCGTGTTAGTCGACTCCGGTGCAGACTAAAACTTCATTGACCCAGACTTGGTACAACGACTGGACCTTCCCTTGACTTCCGTGACTCCGCCCCATACAGTTTGCGCAATAGACAGTTCTCCTTTAGTAAAGCAGACGAAACCTCTCTCCCTACTTTTATCTGGTAATCATCACAAGTTCATTTCATTTCTATTAATCCCTTCTCCTTCCTCTCCTATTGTATTAGGACTCCCCTGGTTAAGGTTGCACAACCCTCATTTTAATTGGCTCACTTCCTCCGTTATTAGTTGGAGCCCCTTCTGCCACTCCCACTGTCTTTGTTCAGCCAAACCCATCTTACACTCCTCTCCGTCTCACGTTTTTTCCACTCCCGACCTCAGCTCCATCTCTAGTTCCTATCACGATCTGGGTGAAGTCTTTAGCAAACACTGTGCACTTCCCTTGCCTCCTCACTGTCCTTACGGCTGCCCCATAGACCTAATCCCCAGTGCAAAATTTCCACCTAGCAAGCTATACAATATCTTCCGCCCCGAGAGGGAGGCCATGGAAAAATATATTTCTGAGTCCTTGGCCACTGGCTTAATCAGGCCCTCATCGTCTCCTCTCGGAGCAGGATTCTTCTTTGTTGCCAAGAAAGACAATTCACTCAGACTATCATGGAGTAAATGACATCACAGTAAAGAATAAGTACCCTTTGCCACTGATTGACCCGTCTTATGAGCCACTATCCCAAGCCACCATCTTCACTAAGTTGGACCTGAGGAACGCATACCACCTCACGAATGGAAGGCATTCAACACCCCGATCAGAAACTTCTGATCAGAAACTTCTGATCGGGGTGTCACCAAGAATATCTGGTGATGCCAAAGGGCATAAACATGGAACAATCATCTGGTTTCCTTTGTCAGAATATGCCAACCAGTTGTGGCTCCTGAATGGCTTCAGTACTCTCATGTTTTCTAAATAGTCACATTTTAAATTTGAATCATATAACTTTTCAGAGTTAAAAAAACTAAACATAGTTTGCAGTGCATATATTACTAATCTGATCTAATGATTGTTGGATAGCTATTTTTTCCCCAAGTGTAAATTTGTTGAGACACTAAAGAAGCAACAAAAGGGTTAGGGTTCCCCATTTTCCCAGAGAGACAGAGAAACCAAACACAAGTCAGTTCTTTTGTTTTCATACAAAGTTAAAATCATTTTTGGCAGCTTGAGATGTGACCTGATTTTTCCACAATAATTGAATATAATCTAAAACAATGTTTTGTATTATTGTGTTAGCTTTCGTTGTGTTCGTTGTGTGACAACATTGTCAGTTGTGATAACTGTGTGATAAGACCCACATGGTGTTGGCTGAAGAATGTCGTAATATTACTAAAGTTTCATACTCAGTTCAAGAATAAATGATCAGTAATTGTTATTTTAACATTTTCTAATAAAACCACAGTGTAGAGCTGCTGTCCACCTCTGTGGGGTGCACAGTTCAACTGCCTGTTTATTCTGTTTGGCTCTGTTGCTACATTTCTTCCTCAGGTTCACTTAATGACCTTAGAGGGCCACATGCAGAGCTGATACAGAGACCTTACTTTTGTGGATGTAATGTCTATTGTTAACGTTTACTTCGTAATTTGTTTCTTGTTATTTGATGAAATCCCCATCACACACAGATAGATATCAACAAAGATGTTTTGGGGAATGAGAGAAAATAATCCAGTGAAGTAAGAGACTGGCGGCCTACACACAAAAGCAAGTCCAGGAGAAGTTTTTTTTAATTGTGTCTGTATTTCATCCTCACAGAACCAGGATTTTGGTAGCAAGTGCCACCTTTAATTTTTTATTTATACCACCAACATGCTACTTTACCAAAAGGTGATATCATAGCCCCACCTCTCTGTTGTTCTTCTGTATGGTGTCACTATCATCATCTTCTTCTTTTCTTTGGAATTTGCTTTGAGATAACTTTGCTTATTCTCCTTGGCTTTTTTCATTCTGTCTCTGTTTCTGTGATTAAAGTAAAGTTTAAAGTAATTTGTGGGGTTTCTTGTTAATGATGAAATGATGTTGTGTTTCAAGTTCGGTTTCAATGTGGTTAAGGCCTGGGAAAGGTTGCAAAAGCAGACTACACTGAAAGTGATACATCCTTCCCCATCCCACCGTAAAAACACTGAATGCTCACTGACTGAAGCAGAGTGGAGGAGAGAGTGATGCATGTATGTAAGTATGATGGCTTCAGACGTATCGTGATTTCATCTAAGCATGTTTAGAGTGCAGTTGGCCCAAGGCCTCTCAGCAGCCACCAACCGGAAAACTACAGCCGTTGCCCATTCCACACTGCTGATGGTCGCACATCGCTCTAAATTTTGTTACGGGGCGTTCACTTGTACTCACTATAGTGGATTGCTTCCCTCTGCCCAGGAGACTGCTCAGCTGATGGTGAATATGTTTTTCGTTATGGCCCAAAGGAATGTCATGGGCACCATGTGCCACTATTTTAGATCTTTTCCTTATTAAGAGACTTTTATCGGGCCCATACAGACAAGCGTGGGTCACCAGAAGGCTCCCACTAGAAGGCGGATACTGTGAGGGCAGCATTTTTTGTAATGTGTTTCCTGTTTTCCCAGTGCTGGCTCATGGATTTCCTGGCGTGGACTGTAACTTAAGAGCTGATTACTCATTCAACTCACCTGTGGCAGCTGTTGGTGCACTGACTACTTGAGCTTTAGTTCTCTACTCTTTCATCACCAGATTGTTGGTTTTCCACACATGGTACTGAGTTTTTGTCTCTGCATTAGCCTCTCTACAGAAGACTCACCAGTCAGAACATTCATTTTAATTCTAGATATGTGGCTACTTAGTGAATTTGCCAGGTTAGACCACCTATCTAGCTCTCAAATTACCCTGCTGAGTGTATTACAATTTTCTTATAATTATTTTCTTTATTAAGGAAGACTTATCTATTCCCAGACAAACAGTCACAAGGTTTTTTTTGACCAGAATAGATGCGGGAATAGGAACATTACACATCTCCTGATATAGATTTCTTTATTTTAAAACTAGGAAGCTTGCCATAATGTTTGAAGGTTAACAAAATATTTGGTATATCTTGCACCAGGTTGTCTATATAAAATAAAATGTCATCAGCATACAGAGAGATATGATTTACGTTGCCCTGATGGAGATTGGAGAGAGTGTGGATGAGCTTCAGATGGAAAGGTCAATTAACAGTGGGCTGAGAGGGCAGCCCTGTCTCGACCTTCCTAATATAGCAGCAGGAGGAGAGCTAGTTTTACCTGTAAGCACTACAGCCATTGGGTTTTTGGATAGCACAATAATTATATCGATGAAAGACCTGCCAAAACCCATAAACTCAAGCACCGACCATAGAAAAGGCCACAGAGGCCTTTACTGTATTTAATGATAGGACAACAGCAGGGGAGCGTAAGTTTTGGGCACCATCTATGATTTGTAAAATAAATAAATAAATAAAATAAATTTAGCAGCAAAATTAATGCTAAATTAACATCCTTACAAAAACATCCTTCTTTGATCAAATATTGGATCATGTCCACCAACAGCGAGCCAGAAAGTGAGATAAAATTTGGGTGAAATTCCATCTGGCCCTGGTCATCGTCCTTTACGCATATCTTTAACAGCAGCCTCATATTCCTGTAATTTGACAAGGCCACCTAGTTTTACGGAGTCATCATTACTGAGGCAAAGTAAGTAGTTAATATTATTTAAGAAATTATTACATGCCTGTTTGTCAAAATTGCTCTCCGAGTTATATAACTCCTAATAAAAGGAAGCAAAGGAAGCTTTTTTTTTGGGAGGGGGTCACATTGTAGCATGCCATCTTTATCTTAATGCAAAAAATATCAGCAAAATATCTGTCTGTCTAAATTTCAAGGCTAGCAGATCACTGGGTCTGTAGGAGTTGGTCAGTTTGCCTTGTTTTGTGTGTGAAGAATTCTGAGCGATACTCAGAAGAGAGTTAATTAATTCATTAATTTATTTATTTTTGCCTGTTTTGATTCAGCTTTTGCCTCACAACTGTGTGCTTTTTCTTCGTGGACTGTTTTCTGTGTACTAACCTTGGATTGGTCACTGAATAAAGAGATTGTTCTTTGCATTACCTTGTCTGAATCTGCATTTGAGTCTTCTCTTTGATTGTGTAACAAAATGTCTGGTGTGGTGAACACCGTCAATGTTTTTTCAGGTTATGGCAGAACTTCTTGACCTTGGCTCATCTTCAAGGCTTTCCCTACCCCTCTTGAATTCACCTGCCCACTATTACAGAGTTGATACATCATCCCCCTAATGTAGCAACCATGTTAGCAGGAATATCCTTGGGGACTGACCTCTTTCTGCAGATGTTCGGTAACACGGCAGTGCAAAATTCAGTGCAAGTTCACAAAATGTCTCTAGTACTCATTTTCAACACCACCAATTAGCTAACAAATGTGGGTTTATCTGGATGGAAACAATGGAAACAATGCAATAAGTGTCATGAAAGGTTGACTTTAATGCATGTCAAGTTTCATTGCTCTGGCATTACTCTTTTTTCAGCAGCCTATTTCGTTTCAGCCCACCCTTGTTAAAAAGTGTTTTCACACCAAACCTGATTTTTTTGGCTAAACTGATGTCTGGTGTGTTTCTGAAAGTAAGCAGACTAGTATTGCCATTTATATACTATGTAGGCAACATACTGGGAAGAGATAAAAGGTGGTGCTAAAGTATCATGTTTGGCCAGATTGTGGATACAATTCTCAAGTGTTCCACACAAAAACAAGCACCAAATTGGTCACTTTGGTTCCACCACCCAGGGCTTCTGTGATAAACGATCATAAACTTTTAACTGCAACTTGAAAACTGCAGTTACTGTACTGCACATTATTATATGACAGATGTATTGCAGTGTGTGGGTGGAGCTGTGACATCAGTATAAACACATAACAGACATGCACTGGAGGTCATTTGTTCATTTCCTGCCTCTGTGAACACTGACATGGATGGCCTTTGTCCTGTGGGAATATAGTCTATGTCCACAATATTTATTTAGTGTGTGTATACGTGTGTGTGTGTGTGTGAGAGAGAGAGAGAGAGAGAAACAGAGGGTTGGCCTCTGAGTAGCAAGCACTTTATACACTGCCTCTCATGTCATCCCATGCCATTATGATATTTAAAAATTGTCAACTCCGTTAAGGACACCCTGGTTTTCTGTTAAGTTTTTAAGAGGTTTTAGCAGTCATGTTCCTTTAGATGTTTTTGGCTCCTCTCCAACTCTGATGAAACTAATGGTTTGCTGCATGGGTTTGGTCTTTCAACAGATGGCGATAGCACTACAGATGTTCTCCTCTGACTGACACCTGATTTCAGCAGGTGTCAGTTTGCAGGTGTTACCATAGAGAGTGATGTTACACAAGATGGTAGGCCAACCATCTCCTTAGGGGGTGACTGACTCTCCTTTCTAGGTCTGTGATGGTGGAGACAGAGAACTCACAAAGGAGCAGTGGCAACAGTATCTTTAGCATAATCCCGTGCTGGTAGATCCACACCTTGAATTTCTTGTCCACGTTCTTGAATGGCTTTACTCATCCCCTTCTCACTTGTGGCTCATTCTCCCTGGTTAGGCAGCAGAATATATACCTACTTTCTCCCATTCTCTCCCAGTCTAGTGTTCCTTTACCTAGCATTCCAGAATACTTAATTTCCTGCATTACTTGTTTTTTTTTGTTGTTGTTATTCTCAACCTGTTTTTGACTTAATTTGATTCCTGCTCAGTCCTTTTTGGATTTGTTTGCTTGAATGCTTGTATGCTTTTGGGTTCAAACCCCCTGAGTTATTTTATGTAGACTAAAAAGAACATACAGAAATGTGAGTTTTGCACCATGTTGTTTTGTATCCGTTTTGTTGGTCTGTGAGAAGACATGGAAATGTAATTAAAAATGTGTTTTTTTGTCTCACTGTGAAATGAAAGTGACCAATGGCTTTTGTGGCTCTCTCACTCATTTTCTACCACTTTATCCACTAAGGGTGTTTTTGTGGCACAATTTTTTTTTTTTTTTGCTTAAGTCCTTAGAACAAAAAAAGTCTATGTGTGTTCACAACAGCTCACACAATGAGCAAGCACTAGGCATCAGTGGAGAGAAAAAACTCCCTTTTAACAGGAAGAAATCTCTGACAGAACCAGACTCAAAGATGTGC
>JAFBJR010000056.1:279726-306286 GCA_016785285.1 Brachirus orientalis | reverse complement strand
AGGTGAGGGAGAGACAGAAGAGAGAGACCAGGAGCAAATATACAACAGTTGTATCAAGTTTAGAGTCAGTTATGTCATGTTTATAGAACTACAGTGTCATTTATACAAGCAGCAGCAGAGATTATTGATAAGAAACTATACTGATGAACTTTTAATCAGAGCATAATAATAATGACAGCAGTATTATTGTTAGTGATATTAATAATAATAATATCATCACAACTGGATCTGGATCCTGCAGCCTGCAAGATGAGGACAGAGGGAGAGAGGATGGAAGGAAAGACACAGACTTGGGAGAGAGAAAAAAATAATGTTAATGACACACAATTAAGTCAAATTCATACCCTGAGTGTGAGAGAGTGAGTGTGAAAGAGTGAGTGTGAGTGCACCACAGGAAATCCCCCAGCAGTCTAGGTCTATAGCAGCATAACTAAGAGATGGTTCAGGTTTCCCTGAGCCAGCTCTAACTATAAGCTTTATCAAAAAGGAAGGTTTTAAGTCTAACTTTAAATACAGAGAGAGTGTCCGCCTCCCGAACCGACAGTTGGTTGGCAGTTGGTTCCACAGGAGAGGAGCCTGGTAACTGAAGGCTCTGCCTCCCATTCTACTTTTACATACCTTGAAATTCGTAAATGGCTATTATACCTATTATAACTTCATATTATTATCATATATGTACTTTTAACAATGGCCAAAAGGTGTGAGTGTGTATATATTGTATAACATATGTATACTGTATATGTTATACTATACATGTTCTTTTTAAAAGTTTATATTTGAAAACTAAGGCACAATGTGTACAAATAAGTACCCAATAAAGGTACAGTACAGGACCTTATTTTCTGAGACTGAATTAGGAGGTGTAAGGTATATTTTGGGTTCATTATGAAACTATGGGACAAATTAAAGTATGGTGGATGTCATGTCTGGTCTTGTTGTCCTAATGTTCAGGATTGTATTTTTTGTTTTGTTCTGTTTTATTTTGTTACCTCCTCTTACTTCCTGGAAGTGTGTGCCCTATTCCACAGGTGTCCGGTTGACAGGTGGGACAGGCACTCAATCTACACAGCTGTTTCTCATCTCCTCATCAACCCTCTGTCTACTCAAACCCGGATTTCCTGTCTTCCTGTGTCAGCGCGTCATCTCAGTATGAGCGGTAACCACGTCAAGCTTAACTGTGTTTTTGGATTAGTCAGCTCTGTAGTTTGTTCCCTTTGATATTTTTGTAATTCGTGTTTTTGTTCTCTTTTTAGATTCCGGTTCCTGAGCCAGCCGGTCTCAGCGCTTTTTGTTTGTTCTGGACTGGTTCACCTTTTGTAAATTTTGTAAATAAACCTTTGTTAATCCGTTTTTCAATTCATTTCCGTGATCGGTCCTTTTTTCCTTGTTTTTTATGGATTATAAAAACCTTGATAGTGGACTCCCACATAATTGATGGGAACCAAGCTAATGAAAGCTAACCTGCTATACAACTCCTACTGTATTTTCTGCAATGAATTTATTTTTGATTAATCAGCAACAACCAATTATTTGACAATACTCTGATTATTGATTATTGAGCTGATTATTGCTTATTCACATAAGTTAACACTTTTTTTTCAGAGAGTGGCTAAATGCAATGCTTTCATCCAAAATTGAACAAATATTTTAAAAATTATTACTGGAGAACAATAAATACTTTAAAATTATATTTTAGAATTATAATTATTTTTCAGCTCAAGGTTTTTGTTCAGAAGCAATATAATATTACCCCACAGCTCATGACCATAGGTGAGGTTAGGAACGTAGGTCGACTGGTAAATCGAGAGCTTCGCCTCTCGTCTCAGCTCCTTCTTCACCATGACCCAAGATACTTAAACTCCTCCACTTGGGGCAGGATCTCATCCCCAACCTGGAGAGGGCGCTCCACCCTTTTCTGGCTTAGGATCATGTGTCATGTCTGGTCTGGGTTGCCCTTATACTCTGATATGCATTTCCTGTTTTATTGTTGTGTTTGTTTTTACTTCCTGTGGAGTCTGTACTAATGTTTGTTTAGGAGGCTGGTTGACAGGTGAGGCGGGGACATCGCTGGCACAGCTGTCTCTAATCTCCTCATCAGCTGGTCATCTTTACCCGGATTTCCTGTGACTCCTCGTCAGCGCGTCTCTCCAGTTCAGTTGGTAACCTAGTCACGTCACATGCTCACTTAGAAACTCTCTTGGTGTGTTTTTTGGTTTTCGCTTTTTGTTCTCCCTTGTGGTTGTCCTGTTCCTGAGCTCCGCCTCACTAACCGGCCTGCCTCAGCGTCTTTTTTTTTAAGCTCTTAGACTGGTGTTTTTTGTTTAGATTATTGTAATAAATCTATAAAACGTTTTCCGTTTTTTGGTCCTTTTATCCTTTTATGGTTGTTATTCAATCGAGACACCATGGTCTTGGATTTAGAGGTGTTGATTCTCATCCCAGCTGCTTCACATCTGGCTGCGAACTGTTCCAGTGAGACCTGAAGATCATGACCCGATGAAGCAAACAGGACCACTTTGTCTGTAAAAAGCAGAGACCCAATCCTGAGCCCACTGAACCGGACCCCTTCAGCGCCCTGGCCGTGTCTAGAAATCGTGTCCTGTTATGTACAAGATCAGTAACAAAGGGCAGCCTTGGCCAACCATCACTGGGAACGGATCCGACTTACTGCGGCAATGCGGACCAGGCCCTATCAAAGGGTCCGATACCCCATACTCCTGGAGCACTCCCCACAGGACTCCCCGAGGGACACGGACGAACTCCAAGCCAACAAAGCACATGTAGCCTGGATGGGTGAACTCCCATGCACCCTCTAGGACCCTGCCGAGAGTGTAGAGCTGGTCCACAGTTCCACAACCAGGACTAAAACCACACTGTTCCTCCTAAATGTGAGATTCGGCTAATAAACGGACCCCCCTCTCTAGGACCCCCTGAAAAAAGACCTTACCAGGGAGGCCAACGAGGGGGGACCACCACCCCAGTCTGCCAATCCAGAGGCACTGCCCCCGATGTCGACACGATGTTGCAGACGCGTCAGCCAATACAGCCCTACAACATCCAGAGCCTTGAGGAACTCGATCATGTTTTTTTTATTATTCATAATACAGTTTTGTTAGATTCTTCACATTTAATAATATTATTGGAAATGAATGGAAACGTTGGCTTCTCAGCTATAATCTAACTGATTCAAACTAAGAACATCCAAGATTTGTGATAACACGTTCTCTTACATCTTAGACAAAGATAGATAGATAGATAGATTTGTCTGTCCCAATCAGTGACACAAACTCCTCTTTGACACAGCTACACCAATAAATACTAATAACACATTTAACACTTTATGTTAAAACTATATTTTTTTTAAAAAAAGGAAACAGTGAAAGAGAACAGCAGCAGATACATTATAAAATCATGTGCAGTGTGATGGCTATTTGATTTTGCTCAAGTTGGTTATTGCAAAGGGAAGAAAGTATTTTTTGTAGATTTTCTTGCAGGCCAGTGGGATTTGATGGCCTGATGGCAGTACTTGGAAGGAGAGATGGACGGGGTGAGATGGATCCTCTGTGATCAGGGTGGCTTTACTTAGAATTAGAGCACTCATACACAGTTAGATACATATATTTTTTGGACAAAGACACATTTTGTTTTGTCATTTTGCCTTTTTATAAATCACCACTATGAATTTGAAATAGAACAACCAAGATGTAATTGAAGTGTGGGCTCTCAGCTTTAAATTGAGGGACTGAACAAAAGAATACCATTAACTGTTGAGGAATTATAAGCATTTTTATACATTATTGTCCATTTTCAGGGTGGTGTTTGTGGTGAACCGAAAATTTTGCTAGCCTGATTAACTATATAGGAGAGTTTGGTTTTGGTTTGATGGAGAGGGAGGTGAACCAGAATGAAATCTTGAAAGTAAGAATAGATTCTATAAGTGAGGTGTAAACCAGAGCTGGCATTGTTTTTACAATCAGGTGGAAGCGATTTTGTGCTTTTTTTGTAAGGAGAGTCAACAAGATGTATAAAAGACAAGCAGGGGTCAACCTCTGTTTCCAGATACAGTATCTAAAAACTGGTACCTGCTCAGTTGATTGACCCTGGATATTGAGGGGTGTAAAAAGTAATGTTACAGTTTCTCTTTGCCCCCACAGCATAACTCCTTTGTCTTTGTGGTATTTAGCTCCAGAGAGTTTTGATTAAAAGTCTGAACTAAATGGCTGCCTAGTGGGTCAGTGCAATTTGCCCCTGTCCCTCAGTCGAGCCACCAGGACCACAATGACATATTTAGAAAGAGTAATATATTTACTGTCATAGTAGATGTTATTTTTGGTCAGAGAGAATGGAATTGGAGAAAAAACACAACCTTGAGGGAGACTTGTGTTTAAAATCAACTAGCTGGGTAGAAAACCATTTAAAAGCACCTGTGGTCCATCATATACATAGAAAACTATGATCCACAAAATCAGTGTAAGATGAACCCACACTGTACTTTGAAGTGAATGACTGACACTGTGCACATCTCCTTCACTCCAAACCAGTAGGAGACACAGAGGCTCAGTCTCATTGAAAACATGGCTGCCAGTGGGGACACCACGAAATACAGATTTTACACAAAATCTGCACCTGTTTCAATGAATGATTTTTAAGAATGCTCTTAATAACACATACTGCTTTATCTCAATGTTAGACAGAATTTTCAAAGTCGACACTGAAGTTTGAAAACCAATCCACACAAATTTAGTTCATCCAAAAGAAAAATGGATTTCAAACATGGATGTCACAAAATAACACATTCGAACTTACTAATGAGGCAGGACTGGATCAACAACCATTAAGTGCTGTGATGTACTGTAAAATTGCTGATTTTGTCCATGGACTTTGGTGCAGGGAGTGAATGGTTTATAAAGCAAAACATTAATTTCCAGTGGTAAAACATGGCTATGTCACTGACAACAACTCTATTTTGCAGAACTGCACATGTATTACAAAGAAATTACCACACATTTTGGGTTGGAGGGACGATACCCAAGATCAGATGTTGCAGGAAGAGGAGCCTGGCACATTGAGGCTGATATTTTAAAGTTAAAAAGGTAGCTTTATTGCAGAATCTGACATAAACCAGTCAGTATTTACATGTCCTGTGTCTTTAATAAAATCTTTTGATCAACAGTGTGAAATGCAGCATTAAAGGACGCTGGCTGATGGGGCGTCTCTGAAAGTTACCTGGACCTTACTCCACATATATAAACTCACACTGATAATTTGTGTCTTTAGTTCTAGGTGAATAAAACCTTTATCATCACCTCAAAGTATCATTACATAAGCCAGGTTCATGCAGTCCCAGCACTATGGGATAAGGACCCAGTCATGTCCTCCAGGCTGTGTCATTACTGTCTTTCCAGAATTTAACTCCCACACTCACATAACATATGCAACATTTACTCTATGTGTTTACCTGTGCATGTGTTTGTGTGTGCGTATGCATTTGTATGAGTCTACCTCCTTGCATTAAACAGTGCTGTATAATCATGGTGCTTGACAATGCTCATACACCAGACGAGTTGAGTCACTTGCCTTTAAAATCGGTACTTTCCAGTCAGCTGTGCTAAGACTGTATGTTGCTCTGTCATTTTGTTGAGTTTTAAAAAGCAGCCAATCTAAAATCACTGCACTGCTGTTTATTTACTGTTTTTTTTTGTTTCTACTTTTTTGTTGTCTCAGACTCACAAAATTATTGAAATAACAACTTGAACCATAGTTTTGATCTAATATGTAAACGATGTATATCTAAAGGTATTGTCTGCCTTGCTTGTGTATTCAGCTGAGTGTTGCTGAACTGAGTGCAAGTCACATTTTGCCCTCACTCTGTATGAAACATTCCAAAGGAGGGAGGAGGTCACAATGTGTGCAGAGATCACAGTTATACCACATGGATCTTCAGTTCATTCCACATACAGTAATATTCTATCTAAAGGCACAGTATGGAGGTCACAATAGTGTTTTTTTCCTGGTGAAATATTACTAAAATCTGTTTGTTATTGTAATCTACTTTTAACTTACCAAGTGTTCCAGCCATGATCCATTACGTGGGAAAAACTTCTTATACAAAAAGTAATAACATTAATACCAGTTTGTTTTCATCCAATAGGATCCTTTAAAAGTAAAATAAAATAAAAAAAGTTTTTTAAAGACCATGGGTTTATGTAATGACAGATTTTGGTTGGTGCTCGTGCAGCATGTGACCCCCAACTGCAAAGACTCAAGATCAAATGGAAGCGTATTGTCAGATGCAGAGGGATCCTCTGACCCTGAAGGTCACAGAGTGAACCTAGTTTTACCAGCTGATAGTTTAATGTGTGTGTTACCTCTCCTTTTCTAATATTTTATTAGGACCAGTAGTCCTCACAGGGACCAAAGCCAAATCCTTATAGTAAATGAATGAATGAATTTTGTGTGTGTATGTGTGTGTATGATCAGGACAGAGGAGGACAGAGTCGGCAGAAGAAAGAGAGACTCCAATGTTTGAATGACTGAGCCATTTATTTTGTAAAACCCATAATGTGTCAAAATGTACTATAACAACTGCACCTCTGGAATGGCAACGCCAAATGTGATGATAAAATGACAGAGGATTAGACTGGATCCCCACAGGTTGACTTCTGATTATTGAATTCCTGTTTATATCATTGACCAATGAAAACATTTCTTATCCAGTGCATCCTGGTCACTCCCAACCTCAGCTAGAGTACAATCTATGTAAGGGGGTTTATTGGCAGGAATTGAATATACTACACGTATATATACGTTTGTGTAACTGAAAATATGACTTGTTTGTTTTTCATATAGCCCTCAAATACTTTACAGACAATGGCCTTGCTTATTAATGGAGACAGCCATCTTGGGCAACCCTTTTTCCTACAGCAACCTGAGTGAACAATCCAGCCAGTGTGTGTTTACTGTGTACAATGGCTTTACGGTGTATGAAAGCCATTGTATTTTTCCGGTGTACTTGGGAAAGGAAGGAGTGAACAGAGAATCTGGTGATAGATGATTATATGTGGTTCTGTCACTGTCACTGTGTTTTTCCACTATACAGTTCCAGCACAGCTCAGCTCAACTTTTCTTTGTTACAAATCAGCCACGTAGTGGGCAGTGTCTGTATAGCATGGCTGCACAAAATTGCTGTGAAGTTATTTTATATATGACACAAACACACAAATAAATGTGCAGTTCTTTTCAGTGTACTGAATCATTAGAATCAGTTCATTAAAAAGATTAGTTTAGTACTTCCTGCATGACCAGAGCACAGACTGTGTCTGACACAGTCACTGAACTGAAATATGGCTCTCTGTTGCCGAATTCAGTTTGATTCTTATGTCAGAAGTGACACTTATGACTCTTCCGGTCATGACACTCTCTGACCAATCAGTGTCTGTAGACGTCACATTCGGCTCAACTCGCTTGGAAGCAGGTACCAAAAAAGTACCATGTACCATGTACTATCCCTAATGGAAAAGCAGAAAAAACCAAGTCAAGCCAAGCCATGCTAGAACTGTACCATGGTAAAGCGTTGAAAGTGGAAAGTCCCGCCGGCGTCTGGGGGGCCGAGCTCATCGGGGGCCTCCCTCCCCTGTGGACTGGGGGGGAGGGGGTCTTGCTCTTTCACTGCAGTGGTACTCCCGGGGTCCCACGGATGGCCCTGCCTGGACAGGCCTGGCCGCTTCTCGGCTGGGGATCGGGGTGGGATGGGGGAGTGTGGGGCTGCCAGTCAGGAAGCTGGCACCCTACCCGGGTGGTCGCTCCTTCTCACCCCCTATGTAGCCACCCCAGGACTGGTACATTCCCACACATATACACGAGGCGTTGGGGGAGGCGCGGTCGGGCCACTGGAGGGGTTGGGGGGTGGGGGCACCACATGGTGGCTTCACTCCCCACCTCCTCCCCTGTTGGGCGGCTGCTATCCCTCAATTTTTATTGCACAATAGACACTAGGGTATGGGGGACGGGACGTGGCATGTCAACGGCTCCACTGTCTGCCAGTGGTGGAGGGTCTGTGCCACATTCTCTAACCCCCAGTTTTAATTGCACATTAGACATAACATAACATACACACCTCACACATACACACCTCACACATGTCACACACACATGCACACACACACCACCAGGCCCTGATGGGTGATGGCAGGGGGGTGGGCGGGAGCGTTCACCCGGATCCCCACCTCCTCCCTGGCCCTCGGCTGGGTGGGGGTTGGCGGTCTGGGGGGGGGACGTCTGTGGTGGCCCCGGGTTGCTTCTGGCTGTGGGGGGGTCTGGCCCTCCCTCACTCTATCGGAGGGGTGACCAGGGTGGGTGTGGCCGTTGCCCACCTTGATGCAGCTCTCCAGGAGTGCTGCGATGGATGGCCCGGTAGTTGGGGGTCTGGCCACGGGCCGGTCCTGGGATCTAGACCGTCTCCTGTCCCCTTTGGGGCCCCTCGGTCGGGGGTCTTCAGTAGGCCTCCGCCTGTTCTTCCCTGGGGGGGGGCGTGGCCGGCCTTGGGGTGGCCGTAAGGGTGGCCGGGGTGGGCTCTGCCTCGCTCCCTGGGTGGGCGGCCTGGGGGGAGATCTGCTCCTGCTGGTGGCGGGCTGGGGGCTGCGTGGGTGCTGGGTGCAGGGATCTTGTGCCCCCCCGGTGTGGGGCCTGCCCGGGTGTGGGGTGGCCCATCCGTGTCCGTGGCCCTGCCGCCTCCTGCCACTGGGGCCGGCTCTGGGCGGGGGGGGCCTCTGCCCGGCGTCCTCCCGTCCGGCCGTCCACTGTTTCCACTGTTGTTTTCAGTACAGTGAAATGCAGAAGCAGGAAGAACTTCTTTTGCACTCCTTTTTTGTATAGATCTGCCAACTTTCCTACCTCTCTCAATTGTAAAAAAACATTGAAACATCTCAAAAAAGCACACACCTGCTCTTGTCTCTATCATGTTGAACCAGTCTGGTCATTTTCCTATGACTTCTGGATTTTTCGAGATAGTTATGCATAGAATTCTGACCAATAACCATGACACGTTCAAAAACACTTTTAGAAATTCCGATGCTTGGGCTGAAATTTAGCAGGTTGCCTTGACCATGATGTTTACATGCTCATCAGCCACCATACTGATGAGCAGTTGAGTAAGTGTACCTAATAAAATGGCTGGTGAGTTTAAAACAGAAGTTGCTGCATTTTCTTCACACTTAACTTCGCTGATGCTGTAGCTTCATCATCAAAATTGAAGATGATTTGGAAGTAATTCCTGATTCCCACCTATTCTAAAGGGTAGTTAGAGTAAATACAATATACAGGTAAATATCAATAGTGGCATAATTCGTCCAGACACTGATTGATACATTAGTAATGACCATTCTGGAATGAGAACCAAGTTACCTCTGCTTCCTAATCCTCGTCCCTTGTGGCAAATTTGGAAGTGTAAGATTTTTGTAGGAGATTACGACAGTATTGACATAGAGTCACGAAAACAGTGGGGTTTTAAATATCCAACCATCATGAAACAGCAATACAAAATCAATGGAGTTTTCTTTAAATTTCTACTTTGTTTCACTGGCTTTCAATGACATGTAACACTGCAACACTGTTGTTGTGTAGCCTATGCTGTCAAATAAGACGAGAGGGAATCTTGGCTGTGGTTAAAGAGACAAGAACAAATGCCACTCTCTTCTACTTTCAGAGGTGACTCATTTTACCAACACACACATGCAGAGAGCGGGAGAGCGAGAGAGAGAGAAAGAGAGGGAGAGAGAGAGAGAGAGAGAGAGAGAGAGAGAGAACCTCCCTGAAAGCCCACACATCAGAGGCATCAAAAGGTGGGAAGACTTCAGAGGGAATGTTCCAGGAGCCCTTTGTTCCAACAGGAACAAGGTTTTGGTATTTTCTGCTGCAGAAACAAAGCATAGGAGAGAGAGAGAGAGAGAGAGAGAGAGAGAGAGAGAGAGAGAGAGAGAGAGAGAGAGAGAGAGAGGGCTTCACAGATCCATCATAGTATTCAAATCAGTAACTGCTTTTAATGCTGCTACTGATGTATATTATCATCATTATTATATGAGCTGAACCAGAGTGGGTGAGTATCACTGCACATGCAGGCACACCTTCCATCCAGTCCAGTCAGTTTACTGCTGCAGTGACTCACTGACTCAGTCTTGGTAGGAAAAGTCAAGCCAGGCCACAAACAGAGAGAGCTGCAGCATTCTGATGTAAAAACCACTGGTTATTGTGTGTGTGTATGTGTGTGTGTGCGCCTGGTATTCCTTATGTTGTGAGGACCTAAATCTGTTTACATGGTCACATTAACATAAATGACTACATTTTAAGTAGAAGACATCTTTTAAAGTTAGGCTGAGGTTAGGGTCAGGGTTAGGATTAGGACACTAGCAATTATGGTTAAGGTTAGAGTAAGTCTCCAGGACATGTCCTCTGAAGTCGTGGTGTCTGTGTGTATTTACTTGTATTTGTTGCCTCTTTATGACCTTTTCTGGCACAAAACCTGACTTTGTCAGGACCAGTAGTCCTCATAGAGACCAAAATTGGACCTAATGAGACAAAACCTAGTTTCTGAGGAACTGGTTAACTTTAGCTCTAAGATTTGAATTATGGTTAGGTTAAGGTAAGGGTTCGGCATCAACTGGTTATGGTTAAGGGTGGGGTTAGTGGTAAGTGGTGATTTTGGTAAGTCTTCAGATAAGTTACGTTCCCAAAAGTATCCCATGACATGCATGTGTGTGTTGTACACATGGCATAGCTGTTTCTGCCGAGTCAGTGGTGTTCTTGAGCATGCAATTGATTGTGCTGTGGCTTTGCCAGCCAGAAGCAGTTAAAAATACCCAGCCCAACCAAATGAGGTGCAATTTGTTTGTTTCTCTTCAAGCCTGTAAAGTGGAACCATGTGAAACAAAGACTTATATCTCCTGAAGGCTGTTTTCTTTCTTGTCTTCTTTGAAAATAATTGGAAATCTTGATATTCTAGTTACCACATTTCAAACATAATTACAAGTTGTGGGCATTGTTTTCTTGTCTGATGTGGTACCATGTCTTTTTTCTCTCTGGTATAAAAAAGGCTAAATAAGCATAAATACTTTCTTTTTTCAGTCTCTTTCCTAATTTGTTACTAAACTGCCCCTCTATTAAAGCACTATAGAACACTGTAGCTTCAAATTCAAGTTTTACAGTGCAGAGGTTAAATAACTAATACCAAAAGGAGGTGATTTTGTTTTACCATCCATGATTCTGTCCACTGTATGTACAATAACTGTCTCAAAGGTGATGAAAGCTGATTGTTTCTCTGTGGACTCCAATGGAGGACAACGCCTCTGCAGTCATCATGTGGTGAGGTGGCTGACTTGAAGCCCTGCACTAACCCAACTGAAAACTATAATCATCAAAAACTGTAATCACAGGCTGAGGTTTGGTGAGAAGAATCTTCTCTTCTTTTCCGGCCTTCCAGAATTTTCACAATTTTCTCCAAACAGGAGAGGAGACACAGCTTTGTTGCTCAGCACAAAGTGTGGAAAAACATCACACAAATGTCTACATCTTGTTCTTTAAGCTTTGGTTTGTTAAACTTTATATTGTCCGTTATTGACCAGGTTAGAGTTTTCGTGTTTGAATAATATACAGTATATGAGCCATTATATAAGTCGATGCTTGGTGTCTTGAGAAAAGTGTTTGTAAGTAGGACAAAATTGTCTTAGCTCATGTCAGCTTACTATCGATCCATTAATATTTACTATATGAAAGATCAGCAACATTCTAGTTGCATGCAAACATTACTTTAATGTTTGCATGCATTGAATACTTTACAAACTACAGTATCCCTCAAAGAATGAAAAGATAATTACTAAAATGCATTGATACACAAGTTCTTAAACTTACCCTAAAGTAAAATACACAGAAAACTATAATTAACAAAATACTGTTTTTTTTTTAATTAAATAAAATGCTTTTAAAAAGACATTTAACATAAGTAAAAATTCTCTTCCATTTTGTTTAAATCTTTGTCACCCCATAGGAAAATATGTTACTAACCTCCTTACCAGATGAAAATGATTTCATGAATAAGTCACCAAGTCTTTAAAAATGTAAAGTGGGGGCATAGTCACTGGAGGAGTTAAACATACACAGGTTTGCACAGCTATTCTTCTTAGGACACTTGACTTTTGGACATCCTAAAAAAAGCTATATCCCTAACTCTAACCCTAACACTGAATGATTAATGGTAGAATTGTACCATTAATAAGCCATTAAAGTAGTGCATTGCATAATGTTATGTCATTGAGTATTGTTTTTCTGTGGTAGTTTTTGACAACTGGTTCTCATGCGGAGTTCTGGAGTGCGCACCTGCAACTCATCCTCTCATCAGCCTGCAGCATTATAACCTCTGGTGTCTCCTTCCACAGTCGCCAGCGCGTCAAGTCACGTCAAGTCACGTCAAGTCACGTCAAGAGGTATCACTCGCCCTCAGACTTTTGTTAATTATGAGTTGGCTTGGTTTTTTGCGTTTAATAAATTTAGTTATTCCTTTCATTCATGTGCGGACATCTGCTTTTTTGGGGTTCAATTAAGTTAAGATTCAAATCATCACATGTACTTTTTAGTTGAGTATGTTTTGTTTCTCATATTGTCTGTTTCCTTTGATATCACATCTGTTGCACTCTTAGTGGGGGTACCTGACCCAAGCCTGATTGGATCTGATGGGACAAAAATTTAGAAATTAATTTTGGGGGCAGTCACATCACTTAATATGGTAATTTCAAGTTATTTTTGAAAAACAGAGTAAAATGGGGTGAATTCAAATGGCTTTTTTAAAAAATGCTTTAATGAAATACGGTGTAAACATTTATGCATATATTTACAGTCTAATGAGTACACATTATTGCAAAGCAATATGTCATTTGTCCGCTTTTAAGTAAACCGCTATCATCCACATGAAGCTCCTAAATTATTGGGAAAAGATGTTCACAGTTTCAAGCAAAGCTGTGAGAGAAATGTGGAACTAATGATAATAATTTTAATTAATTTTCTTTAGTTCAATATGTTCATTAAATAAGGGAAGCTGGTAATCTCAGCAGCTCCCAGGTTTTGGTTGCTTAGTAACAATGGATGCAACAGGATCAATACTTTCAAAAACTTACCACCATGTATTTTTTTCCATTTTCCATTAGTTTTTCTGCACTACATGTGAATGGCACCAAAACACAAGTTAAAACAAAAACTCAAGCAAGTAATTTGATTAGTGCTCGAAGTTTCTTTCTGTTTAAAAAACAGAAATGTTTGGTCTTATCCTTTTACAGTGTTTCATTATCACCATTTTAAATAAGATGCTTTAAAATCTGATAACATGACGCTGGTGTGAAGGTTTGTGCTGCAGAGGGAGAGAAACCTCTCATTGTGTGTGTGTGTGTGTGCGCGCGCGTGTGTGTGTGTGTGTGTGTGCGTGTGTTTTACAGGCAGAGGATGGGGGTGGGTTGGAGGGGGTGTGACAGTCAACAGCCAAAAACACTTAGCTATAAAAGGGATAATTTCTTTGTTTCTGCTTCATGCTGACTGCACTGCCTGGAAAACCCGAACAATTTCACTGGGCATTTAAGTCCCAGGAACATGATAACTAGAAAACTAAATAAATTGCCTCAGCTCCTGACAATTGTTTTTTTTCCCCCACGACTTTCTGACTCTTTCTAATGACTTCACCTCTCAACCTTTTCAAAGCACACCATTTTCTTGAAACAGCACCAGACGACCATCATGTCCTTATGGTTCATGTTTGATCACTGTTGTGAAGACACAGTAGAAAGACAGTGGTATGGACACTGGTAAGAGCAAGTGTATAAGAAAAACACACACACAATAGATTGGGTTTTATGTCATTGCCCATCAAAGAGATGTCAAAGAGAATAATGTAAGCAAGACAATTTCAACATTATTCTGACAAGTTCAAAGTCTAATATGGATATCACTGCTTCTATTTCTAGCTGTGACTGTTAATAAAACATCAAATTATTATTGATTCTTATTAAAAAGGACAACAACCAGCATGAAAACAGAGAGAGCCGTTTAATCATCTTTATTTCATAAGTTATGCACAAGTGGCATAATTGCCTCACAGCCCCCAAATTCACACTTAGTGTTGATCAAGTTAATCAGCTCAGCAGGACTCTCTCTGTATAACAGTGTTTTGATTGTGTGTCGCCCAGCGACATTCCTGCACTGCACACAGGAAGTGTTTATGTCAGGACAGACAGAGACAACAGCAACATTGAGCTGGTACAGTGAGACAACTGTAAACAGACTGGAGTTTGACAGAAAACACAAATGAATTGTCCAAGAAATTCATTAGTTCATTCGTTCACTTTCAGAAGTGAATTCTATGATTCATAAACCCAACTGTTGAGTAGTTTGACATGACATAAGCTTCTTGCATTACTGTATATTATAATACAATTGTTTAACCCTAACCCACGATTATGTTCAACCATTTAAAACTTGATTTTCAGCTTTGAGACTTCATTGGGGTGTCAAAAAAAAAGAAAATTCTATGACCTGATGCAGTGAGAATCTTCACAGATTAGTGAGGAGTAGATTTGACAAACAGCTATAACCTCACAAGCCTTGTTGTGGAGTTCTGGCTCCTGACTGGGTAGCATGTTGAGGGGCACTGGAAACACTTACTGTTGGAGCCTGAGACTTTAGAATTTATAACAACCAGTGGAAGAAACTCAACAGTCATGATCAATCCTGCCTCCTGCAGCATTAACACAGATTCTGACTATAATATTTCTTTTTTTTTCAGTTTGAGTAAATACATTTGAGATCAATTAAACACATATTAGCTGTGAGAGGAAACCACTGATATTCAGTGTCTCAGTTAGTGTTTTGGTACATAAATATTCTCATTTACAGATGACAGCACTTATACGGGCTAGAAAATGTTCCTTGGTAAGTGCCTCTGTCTCCTCTCATGTAAAGTATGAAACTGGCAGAGCCGCCCACTTGATCATTTCCTCAGCCGACAGAGTTCAGGCTACAATTACTGCAGTTCACAGTGTAACAGTTCATTTATACTGAAAACACAGGGAGTTGTGTCAGCTGATAGAGCCCAGCTCCACAACACACATGCACACCAGTCTGTCATCACAGTCCAGAGACTGCAGAGTGAGGCTGGTAATGTGTGATGACAATTTAGCCATTAACAATAAAACTGGATTTAACATGCATGTTCTACATTAGTGACCCTGACATAGACACTGAAAACAGATTAATTAAGGATGATCTCTAACATGTATGTTAATTACTGAATATATTTCCCGTCTGCAGTCACTAATTAAGTTTCACTCACGAGGAATGTTAAACCCCCTTGATAGGAAAACGTTCCCACCCTTGACCTATTCTGCATGATGATCATGAGCTCAGCAATCCATAACCAAATCTTGGGTCCCTACTTAGTTTCTAAAATGCTGATCTTATTTATTTTATTTAATTTCTCTTAATTCTCTTAAAGTCCTTAGAGGATGATTCCATATGTATCTAGGTAGTACATGGGCTACAATATAATTCAGGGAAGATATGATGGATTCAATTTGATGCAATAAAATTAGAATAAGCAAAATCTATCACCACTTCAAATAATAGAGTAAATGCTTGTTTGTCTCCTTATGTTTCAGGCTGTTGACCTGCCCAAAGAGAAGTTCCCTTCCTCTCACCCGGTGTCTGCTGAGATTGACTCCAACAAAATCCCAGCTTTTAGTATTATTCACTGTTAATGACAGCATGGGTGTCATGTCTGGTCTGGGTTTTAACTTCCTGTTTTATTGTTGTTACTGCATTACTTCCTGTAGAGTCTGTTCTTGTGTTTGTAGGAGGCTGATTGACAGGCGAGGCAAGGAATTCATCAGCGCAGCTGCCTCTAATCCCCTAATCAGCCAGGCTCTACTTATACCAAGATTTCCTGTTCCTCTTCGTCTGCGCGACTCTCCAGTTTCGTATGGTAACCACATCACGTGGCATCGTCTCTGAGCTAGTCGTTTGCCTTTTTGCTGCATTTTTCCTATCAGCCTTCTAACGCTCGCTTTTTGTTCCCTTTTAATTCCTCCTGGTTCCTGAGCTCCACCTTACCAGCCGGCCAGCCTCAGTGCTTCCTGTTTAGTTTTCTGACTGGTGTTTTTTCGTTAGTATTTTTGTAAATAAATCTGATTTCCTTTTTTGCTACTTTTTTTCCGTTTTGGTCCTTTTTTTTCCTTTTTTTGATAACCGTGATAGTACACGCTGACAAACATGGCAAACGTCACTCACCTTTCCCGGCAGCTTGGTGAGTCTCTGCCCACCTTCGTCAGTCGACAGTCGCCTCCTGCCGTACCTCCAGACCGGAACCAATCACCCACCCCAACTACCATCTCACCTCCACACCAGGAGCTGCCGATACCCCCTCCAGAGAGCTACTGGAGGGAGGTTAGTGCTTTTACACGTTTTAAGGTCGACAATCAGCAGCTGCCAGCTTCTACCAGCTGAGAGCGACTGGAATGAACCTACTCTTAAGACTTAATTTTATCGGGGGTTAAATGATGAATTAAAGAATGAGTTAGCCACCCATGATGAGCCTGAGTCTCTAATTAGTTTAACTATTCATATAGACAATCAAATCTGTGAGAGACGCAGGGAAGTGAGGGCATCTAACCAGATACATCCCCAGCTTGCTCCACCCAGGTCTGCCGCCTGTTCTTCCTCATCCACAGACTCTCTGTCCCAGGGGTCCAATCCAGTCTTCACCTTTTCACCGGCCACTGAACTCATGCACCTTGGCATGACTCGGCTAACCCCAGGTGAGCGGCAGAGAAGGCTCTGACTTGTTTACTGTGGACGGACGGGACATATCAGATATGTCCCGTCCGTCCACGTCTCAGGCTTCGCAGGGGCGGTTCACCAGGGGAGAGGAGCACCCAGGTGAGTAAGACTGAAACTCAGTTCCGCTCCTCCCAATGGACTACTCTATGAGCTACACTTTCTCACCAGGGTGGCACTCTTCCACTGCAGGTTTTTTTAGACTCTGGTGCAGACGACAATTTCATTGACTTGGACTTAGTGCAACAACTTGACTTGTCCCTGACTCCTGTAGGCCACCCTCGTCAAGTTTGTGCAATACTATATAATATTATAATATATATAATATTTCCCACCCTGAGGGGGGAGGCGATGGAGAAATACATCGCAGAATCCCAAATCTCTGGTTTAATCCAGCCTTCGTCCTCGCCTCTCGGGACGGAGTTTTTCTTTGTAGCTAAAAAAGATAAGACCCTCCGACCATGCATTGACTACCGAGAACTAAACAACATTACCATAAAAAATAAATACCCCCTGCCTCTCATTAACCCGTCTTTCGAACCCCTATGTAAGGTCTTCACTAAGCTGGACCTTAGAAACGCCTATCACCTAATCCAGATAGGCGAGGGTGATGAATGATGAATAAGCCTTTAATACACCCCTGGGGCACTTATAGTATCGTATCAGGTTATGCCATTTGGGCTAACCAATGCCCCATCAGTTTTCCAGGCTATGATTAATGACATTCACAAACCAGTTTGTGTTTGTTTATCTGGACAATATTTTCATTTTTTTCAGCTAATGACTCTGAACATAAACAACACGTGCACCTGGTTTTACAAAGACTGCTAAAGAAGAAGTTGTACATCAAAGCAGAGAAATGTGAATTTAATGTCCCATTAGTAACTTTCCTAGGTTACATCCTGGCGGGGGGGGGGGGGCAGTTTAGACTGGACCCTAAAAAGACTGAAGCGGTTGCTGGCTGGCCAACTCCTAGGTCAAGTAAGCAGCTGCAGTCTCTGGGGCTTGTTAACTTATACCGTAGGTTTATCCGGCGATATAGTAAGGTCACCTCTCCCCTCACCAGATTAACCTCTACCTTATGACCTTTCATGTGGACCCTGGAGGTGGAGTCTCCTGTCCTAACCCATCTGGACTCCAAGCGTCAGTTCATCATGGAGGTTGACGCCTCGGACTCTGGCATTGGGGCGGTTCTGACTCTGTCTCGCTGAATCAGAGACTACATCCTTGCGCCTTCTCCTCACGTAAGTTGACTCCAGCAGAACAAAATGGACAGATCATAAAAACCTCACCTACCTTTGTTCTGCCAAACGGCTGAATTCTCGTCAGGCCAGTCACTGTTCCTGGGGAGGGTCCGATTCACCCTGTCCTACTTCCCGGGTTCTAGGAACCTTAAGCCAGATGCTCTTTCCCACCTGCACGACCCGGTCCACCAGAGGGTGGATGACGACCCTATCCTGTCTCCTTCCTGGGATATTGACCGTGTTATCTGAGAGGCCCAGGACAATCACCCGGACCCTGGAACCGGACCACCAAACCGCCTTTTTGTTCCTTCCTCCATACGCTCTCAGGTCCTCCAGTGGGGCCACTCCTTAAAGCTGGTGGCCCTCCATGTCCATGTGATGTCCGAGAGTTCGTCGCCTGCACCATATGCGCCAGAGGAAAGGCTTCTCACCGCCATCCGTCTGGTCTCCTGCGTCCACTTCCTGTCCCAAGCTACCCCTGGTCACACATCTCAGTGGACTTTATTACTGAACTTCCTCCTTTTAATGGACTAACGGTAATCGTCACAGTAGTTGATTGCTTCTCCAAGTGTGTTCACTTCATTCCTTTACCTAAACTCCCCTCAGCTCTAAAGACTGCTGATCTTCTCGTCGACCATGTATTCCATCTGCACGGCATCCCCATCGGCATTGTCTCCGACCGTGGCCCGCAGTTCTCCTCCCAGGTCTGGCAGGCACAACTCCTCTGGGTACCACTTGGCGCAGAGGTAGGGATTATCAATATCTGGTGGAATGGGATGGGTATGGTCCTGAGGAGAGATCCTGAAATTCCAGGGTCCAGATTTTGGACCCGGCTCTCCTCAGGGACTTCTATCTCGAATTTCCAGATAAACCTAACCTCAGCGCTTTCTGTTTTCTGACTGAGTTTTCTCATTAGTATTTTCATAATAAATCTGATTTCCATTTTTGCTACTTCATTTCCATTTTGGTCCTTTTTTTCCTTTTTTTTGATAACCATGATAATGGGTAAGTCTGTACATATGAGCTAACAGCTTGGTTAAATGAAACCATGTCTTGTTCTTTGCTGTGCCAGTGCTGCTGCATTAATTGTTTCCAGGGCTCTGAGGTCATGTCCTTTTTTTCCTGAGGATTTGGAGCTTTCAGGAACTCAATGTGCAGGTTACAGTTACTTACAGAGGCCATGTCACACATTTACATACAGTATATGATACATTTCCATGTATGTGCGCACACAATGTCATCATCAGCTAGAATAAAGATCTTATTAGCACAGTGTGTGTTCAGTGTTGCCAAATGTATTGCCTCTATTACCTTATAATTATAAGTAGTGCAGGCACAACCCTGGAGAAAAGCTGGATGAATCGATGGATAGAGAGCAGGCTTCACATCTGCTCATGGAGACCAGTTAAAAAAAAATTGACAGGAAAAAAACACATCATTTTAAAATTCAGAACCACACACAGTAACAGCTATAATAATATATATATATATAAAACCATAAATAGAAATAGGTAACAACAATCAAAACTAGTGTAGTATAATAGAATAAAATATAAATAAAATAGAGAATCAAATTTCTTAATTGCACAAATCCTTCATCACACAAATATAACACACTTAAGAGTATAATAATTTTACTACACTTTGAACAAGAAACAAAATAAATGGCACAACTGCCATCTATAGCCTGACTCTTCTTGCCTTCCTTGATGCAAAGTCATCAATTATACTCATGAAGAGCAGATGACATGGCTGCATACCTTTGTCTTTTGCTCATTTCTCCTCTTCATTTCTCTTTTTTCGTGGACTGAGCACCTGATGGCTTTGACCTCTTCTTATCCATTTGTTTATTTGACACTCAGGAAGCACATTACCCATCCCCCTACACCATCAACCAAGAGTTCAGACTAAACCAGTTCACCTCGTTGTATGTGGAAGGAAAAATTCAATTTTTCCAAGGAATTTGTGATTAGTTTTAGTGCACTATTATAAGACTTCCCTGCTCCAGTAGGTGAAGCCCACACCGCCCCCCTTCTTCATCAAACTCCGTGAGACTCCCTCAGCAGCAGCAGACGCACCTTGATAAAACAAAACCGAGGGCACCCAGCCGCCTGCTCCCCACACAGCAACATGACATCATTGACTTGACGTGTAAATGAGCAATACAAAAACTGGAGAAAATGAATGGAAACAAATGAATTTTTTTTTTTTTTTTTTGCAGGCACTTATCCCACCTTTCCACGAATGCTGCTTATACTGCTCATATGAGAAACTCCCACTGCTGGAGACAGATAAGAAATAGTTGTTTTGGAGAAACTTAACGTCACCTACTCTACTGTAAATGATTTCACTGTTTGGATTTGTGTGAATTAGATCACCAAAATACTGTAGATGTTGTATGATCGCCTAACACTTATAAATCTCTGACCCTCCTTTGAAAACTTGGTTGAGTTTTGACACGATGGACAGAAAACATTTTGCCCCCCGCTTCTCTCTGGTAGACACCAGGGGAAACGCAGTGGTAGGCTAGTGAAAGTAAAAGTACATTTGGCTCACTCTTCTGCCACCCTTTTTGGAGATACCAGGCTGGCATGTTACCACTTCATTTCGTGGCATTGGATCCAATTGTCTCCAGTCTGGTTTTTTGCTGTCTGTTCGGATGAGGGTCTATGGACCCACTGCCTCTCCTTTCCTTCCTTCAGAGGGCGCAGGGTTAATCCTCACAACCTGAGGCCACTTACTCAGGCTCCACAGACGGCAAATGCCCCGTCCTCAGTTCCTGCCAAGATAGCGTTGGTGAATGCTAGATCACTAGCCAACAAAATGTTAATTTTAAAGGATTTTTTCCTGGCCTGCGGATTGGATTTTCTGTGCGTAACTGAAACCTGGATTACTGTTGGTGAGTCCAGTGCTTTTTGTGAACTTTTACCAGCTGATTACTCATATTATAACTCTTGGGTCGCAAAGGAGGCATAGCGACTGTTTACAGGAAAATGCATATTTGTAAACAGATTATGCCAACAGTGACTTATCCCAATTTTGAGACTAATTTATTCGAGCTGGGCTCTGTCCTCCCGGTGTTATGCGCTGTTCTTATAGTGGGGGACTTTAAGATCCACATATGCTGTCCCATGAAGCCCTTGGCCAAAAACTTTTTAAATCTTAATTCTTTCAACCTTATACAGTCTGTGTCTGGTCCCACACATAGGCACACTCTTGATCTTTTTTTTTTTTTTTTTAACAAATGGTTTTGTCCGTCCTGGAAGAGAGATCCCTCCTCTGTGGCTCTTCCTGAGGTTTCTCCCATTTTTTCCCTTTTAAAAGGGTTTTTGTGGAGTTTTTCCTCACTCGATGTGAGGGTCTAAGGATAGAGGGTGTCACATGCTGTACAGACTGTAAAGCCCTTCGAGGCAAATTGTGTTTGTGATGCTGGGCTATATAAATAAAATTGACTTGACTTGACTTTTACTGTTTTTAACATAGAAGTTTGTGATGCTGTGTTCTCAGACCATATGCATGTTGTATTTGACATGCCTCTCCCTTGCCATTTGGTTAAACTTCACCTCCTGTGCAACATTGTCGTGTAGTTAACTCCTCCACTGCTGGTTCAGTTTTCCGCAGCTTTCTCCTCAGTGGTTAGCCTTGCTAACTTTCTGTGTTTTACTACAGATATTGAAGCATTATCCTCTTGTTTGAATTCAGCGTGTCAGACATTATTGGGTACTGTGGAACCGCTGAAAACAAGGCTCTGCAAACTGAGACCTGAGCCCTGGTTAAATAACTCTATGCGTTATGTTGTTGAAGGACAGCTGTGAACTGTGAAAATTGCTAAAACCAAGCATTTTTTGGACATCATTGCCTCTAACTGTCACAATCCTCGTGTTTTATTTAAAACCATAAATAGTGTTCTTAATGCCCCACAATCAGCCTGCATGGAGAACACAATTGAAGTGTGTGAGAAATTATCCTGCTTCTTCATTAATAAGGTTAAACACATTAGTCCTTCTTCCTATGACACCTCCAACTCTGTCACGTGCTCAGCTGTTTTTAACCAGTTTGAGCCTGTCAGTCTGTCCTCTTTGGAAGAAATAGTTGGTGATATGAAGCCTGCTGGGTCTTCCAATGATCCACCTTGGCACCATACGTGCTTAATATTATTAATGAGAACTTAGCTGATGGGATTGTACCTGCAAGTTTCAAGCATGCGGTAGTGACACTACTGATTAAGAAGAATGACTCAGACTCCAACGTCTTTTCAAATTTCAGGCCAATCTCCGATCTCCCATTCCTGTCTATGGTCTTGGAGAAAATAGTTTACTGCCAGTTAAAAGTGTTCCTCGATGAGTACAACATTCTCAAAGTGTTCCAGTCTGCATTTAAAACCCATCACAGTACAGGGCCAGCACTGTTGAGGGTTTTTAATAGTGTCCTTTTAGCCACAGACTCTGGCCACTGTGTTGTTTTGGTTCTATTGGGCCTAACACCAGCCCTAGATACAGTGGACCATCAGATCCTCATGTCTCACCTGGAGAACTGGGTGGGCATTCAGTGTGGTGCTTTAAAGTGGTTTAGGTTCTACTTAACAGAAATGAGTTTTTGTGTCCGTGTTGGTACCGCTGAATCTTCTCCAGCGCTTCTCATTTGCGGTGTCCCTCAAGGCTCTATTCTTGGGCCTTTTCTCTTCTCCCTTTACCTACTGCCTCTTGGATCAATTCTCCAATTTATATGTAACTAAAACAGGGCAATGCATATTCTGTGAATCAACTCCTAGGATGCATTGCAGAAATTAAGGCATGGATGTCATTTAACTTTCTGCACTTTAGTGATTAAAAAGACTGAGGTCATGTTGTTTGTTGTACAGCAACAAACTGAACAAACAGTGATCTTAAACTTGATGCACAGATTAGCTCAGTTGTCAAATTGAGACAACTTGCCAAAGCTAAACCATTTCTGCGTCACTTTGAGATTTTGATCCATGCTTTTATTACAACCCGCTTAGACTACTGCAACACACTCTATTTGGGCTAAGCCAGACATCACTTGCTCGACTACAGTTGGTTCAAAACGCTGTTGCTTGGCTTTTAACTTGTGCAAAGAAACAAGATCACATTCATGGTCTTGCCCCTCAGTATCTGTTCAGCTGTATGCTCCCTCACACTCTCTCAGGTCAGCAGATTAGTAACTTTTAGTTGTCTCTAAGACAAAGAGGAAGCTCAGAGGTGACCATGCATTTTCTGTTGCTGCCCCAAAACTTTGGAATGATTTGCCTCTGCCTTCCTCTCCTAAAGCCCATTTTTTTCTTTGGCTTTTAACTTTTAGATTAGAGATGTTTACTTTTACTGTTTTATTGTTTTACTGTCCTTACCATCCTGGTCTCCGTCTTCCTATTTTGTTCTCTATTTGTAATACTTGATGGGCAATGATAGTGAGACCTGGAGTGGTGTGATTGGGAGCAATGGCCCCCCCGAACTGAACCTGAGCGGTGCTTTGTTATTGGACTTCTAAGGGTATCCACATGCACACTGGGCATCGGAATACCCTCGGTCGCAGGTCGATGGTTGACTTCGTAGTCGTATCATCAGACCTGCGACCACATGTCTTGGACACTCGGGTGAAGAGGGGGCGGAGCTGTCAACTGATCACCACCAGGGAGGCGATAGACATTGAGCCGGAATGGGCCATGTTTCATGCCTCCATTGTTGAGGCAGCTGACCGGAGTTATGACCGTATGGTAGTCGATGCCTGTCTTGGCAGTAACCCCTGAACCCGTTGGTTGAGGGACTCAGAGAAGAGGCGCTGCTCCTCTGCATTAGAGGCGCCAGGTAAGGTGGCTCGGGCAACTGGTTAGGATGCCTCCTGGAAGCCTCCCTGGTGCGGTTGTTCTGGGCACATCCCACTGGAAGGAGGACCCAGGACTCGCTAGAGAGACTATGTCTCTCGGCTGGCATGGGAACGCCTCAGGATTCCCCCAGAAGAGGGAAGTCTGGGCTCCTCTGCTTAAGCTGCAGTTCAGTTCAATTCAATTTTATTTGTATAGTGCCAAACAGAGAGAAAAGAAACCCAACAGTTCACACAATAAGCAAGCACTAGGCATAAAAACTCCCTTTTAACAGGAAGAAATCTCTGACAGAACCAGACTAAAAGATGTGTGGTCATCTGCCTCGACCGGTCGGGGTGAGAGGAAAATGGGGGACAGAGGAGAGGTGGGGGACAGAAAGGGGGGAGAGAAAGAAAAAGAGGGAGGTGAGGGAGAGACAGAAGAGAGAGACCAGGAGCAAATATACAACAGTTGTATCAAGTTTAGAATCAGTTATGTCATGTTTATAGAACTACAGTGTCATTTATACAAGCAGCAGCAGAGATTATTGATAAGAAACTATACTGTTGAACTTTTAATCAGAGCATAGTAATAATGACAGCAGTATTATTGTTACTGATAAAAATAATAATAATAATAATAATAATAATATCATCAAAACTGGATCTGGAGAGAGAATGGAAGGAAGCAGACATAGACTTCGGAGAGAAAAAAAAATAAGGTTAATGAGACTCTGGGAACTACAAGTAAACCTGCGTTTTGGGACCGAAGTGATCTATTGGGCTGATAAGGTGAAACTAGATCTTTAGGATATGATGGGGCCTGATCATTAAGTGAGGACGAGGATTTTAAATTGAATTCTAAACTGTACAGGGAGCCAGTGTAGAGAAGCTAACACTGGGGTGATGTGGTCTCTCTTACTAGTTCCTGTCAGAACTCGTGCTGCAGCATTTTGACTTAACTGAAGAGTTTTAAAGGAAACATAGAATGGCCATTTTGAACCAAAAATCCAGATTACTGATGTCTACTTAGATAAACAAAATAATATTTATGGTCAAAAACCTCATAGTCTCTTCAGATTAAGCCAGTTTATTGCTCATCTCTGACAGCATTTGAACAGGCACTCTGTTTCTGAGCTCATGGCTGCCCCCCAGAACAATGAGTCTCTTGTGATTGGTCAGCTACCAAGTGCATTCCCACTCGCTTGTGATTGGCCAGCTACGAGTGGACTAACTGCTGCGCAGTGCTTCGCCCCCCGAACCGCAGGAGCGCCAGTTTGAGTGCCTGCATGATTTAATTTACATGTAAAATAAACCATTTAGTATAAGTTGTTCCCTATGCACACGGTTTCTCACAGCTCATGCAGTGAGCTGAGACAAACAAAGCACACACGATCTGTCTGCTGCACAGTAGTTAGCGTATGTGCTAACCAAGACACTCGCAAGTCAACATAAAAATACACAAATTTTTGTGCTTGTAAACAGTGTGTGCAGCTGAGACAAACACTCACTCTCACTTATTCATTTTCTACCGCTACTGAGACAATCAGAAAAGGCGAACACACACGCTGCCTTTCAAATGAGGCTGCAGTTAGCCGTTGTTAGCTATTGCTATTCAAGACAAGAAGCAGTCCAGCCACAAAGACATTATTACTTCATTTGGAAATACTTACATTGCCTTCAGGAAATCCATTACGGATTGTTGGAGCTGCTTCCTGCTGATGAGTCCCGCGTTGTATTGCCCAAAGTTTGTATAACTCTTCACTTCAAAGTGACTGCTACAAACAAACAGCATTTCAGGAAGCTTAGCAGGGATATAACTATCAAAAATATCCACTCTGCTCTTTGTTCCTCATTAGAAGGGAGTTTATGAAGCATCTGGTGTTGTTTTTGACAACCAGCAACAGAGCAACAATGAACTGAACCTTTTTCTGAGACATGTTGCTCTCAACAGATAAAATAGTTGTAATGGCGGAAGATTCAGTTTCTTCTTCAGGTTGAATGTTCACGCCCACGCCCGGACGTAGCTTCTGGGTTCAATGCACGTCAAATATGCTAGTTGTGTACCTAAACTCGACTTTTCAAAACCGCTTGCTTGAGCACAGATAAACAGAGAAGCCCTTTTTTCTCAGAAGTGGCTGAAGTGTTTATTGTGACACTTTAGTGATGCTTAGATATGGGAGGGGCACAAAATTAATTTAATTTTCCAGTGAATGTCCCCTTTAACAGTAATCTAATCTTTAGTTTTTCAGCGTCCTTTAAGGATAAAATGTTTCTAATTTTCATAATGTTCCGCAGGTGGAAGAAGGCTGTTTTGGAAATGTGTTTAATATGTGAGTCAAATGATATATCTTGGTCAAAAATAACTCCAAGGTTCCTTACAGTGGAACTGGACGCCATGGTGATGTCATCTAAAATGACGATATGGTCAGAAAGTTTCTAAGGTGTTTAGGGCCGAGTATGATAACCTCAGGTTTTGTCTGAGTTTAGAAGTAGGAAGTTACAGGTCATCCAGGACTTAATGTCTTTAAGACATTCCTGGAGTTGAACAACCTGATTTATTTCTTCCGGCCTCATTGATAAATAAAGTTGTGTATCATCTGCATAACAGTGAGAGTGTATGTTGTGCTTTCTAATAC